>ML787385.1:109031-128564 GCA_009831015.1 Picea engelmannii | reverse complement strand
CTTCTAGTCTCAACTCCTGCATCTTTGTTTCCAATAATCTGATCTGAAGGATGATTCTTCTGTACTCGTTTGCTAGGTGTCTTTGGAGATACTTGTTGAACTTGTTTTTCTACTTCTGTCGGATTCTCTTCATCTTCATCTTCATCTTCCTCGTCTTCTTCTTTTTCATCTTCTTCTTCAAAAAGTTGTTCCATTGATTTTTTTTCTTCTTTCTTTGATTCTGGTCTGCATGTTTCATCAATTATTACATTGATGCTTTCCACAACTTTGTTTAATCTTAGATTGTAACACTTGTATGCTTTCCTTGTACTTGAGTAACCAACAAGTATTCCTTTGTCCACACGAGAGTCGGACTTTCCCATTCTGCCATCTTCTCTTTTGATGTAGCATTTGCTTCCAAAAACTCTGAAGTGCTTCACATTTGTTGGTCTTCCTTTCCATAGCTCATATGGAGTTTTATCAGTGTTGTTTCTGAGCATTACTCTGTTTTGAATGTGAACTACTATATGCACTGCCTGTGTCCAAAAAATATCTGTCAACTTTGAATCCATTATCATTGTTCAAGCCATTTCTTGTACTGTCCTATTCTTTCTTTCAACAACTCCATTCTATTGAGGTGTCCTAGTGTTGTTGGGGAAAAACACTCTACGTACTAGCAAATAGAGTTCAGACTTTCCATGCATATATGACCGAATGGAAATTACTTCCAACCTTCATCCCTAGATTTAAATCCCCTTTTCTTCGTAAATGCATGGAAAGATCAACCTACCTCGTTACCGGCGTTTGATGTCGATCCTCCATTGTGCTTGATTACTTATTCACAATGCTCCTTCCAAAGCTAACCTGCATTCAATATGAGAAACAACTATGCATGCATACTACTTATATACTAATGGGTTAGAAATCAAACATAAACTAATCAAACCATAGAAAGTTCATGAATTGGGACGGGAAAAGCATTCTCTTTATTACTTAAAATGAGTCAACTTACAAAAGTTGAGACCGACCACTGCTCCTTGAACCTGATCCTGGGCTCCTCTTCTTCTGTCCTTCAACTACTTTACTTTAAATCTCCTTCGGCATTAGGAAAGGCTAAAGGGTTGGGACAATGGAATACGTAAATGGGCAGAGTTTCTTTGCTATATTTTTGCTTTTCCAAATGGTACCCCTACCCCTTCTTTTATAGGCTAGAAGGAGCTAGGTATTTGGATGAACCCTCAGCCATGCATGGCCGGGAGTTTCAGTTAACTCACCCATAGATTTTTGTTCCGTCGGTAACTTTCCTTTTTTCATGCTTTTGTCGGTCCACACAGGCTGTTTTGGGTCAGCCAACATGTACACGCGTGTAGTAATGAGTTAGGGTGCGTGGGCCTTGATTCAAGAGGGTTTTCAAAGAGTTGTTCAACAGAGTTTTGGCAAAGAAGGGATATGAGTTGGCCTGATGCCAGGTAAGCATGTGTGGTGCAATTTAGGGTTATAATAGATGCCCCCTAATGTGTGAGGTCATAAGAGCATCCGATGGCCGAAATACATTACCAATCTTTACCGATGTGCCGAACGATTGAGCCCAAGGATCAGGAACCGGGAGGTGTCGTCTACCAAACAACCAATGTATCACCGAGGCGGGCATACCCATGCTCGAGATAAAATTAGAACCATGGATACCAATCAAATACACTGTAGATCCATGTCAAATAACTATAAAGAGTAGCCATGAATAATACACAATGGAGCTACATCTCGAAATCAGAAAGATCTACATATAGAGTATCCATCTTCCAGAAGTTCATTCGGCCTGATGGTTGGAGATGAGATCTTCAGAGCTCGAGAAACACCTTCAAAATCTTCCAAAACTCAGGTAGGATTGTAATATGAGTGTACGACTGCACTACCCAAAGGTCTTCGACGGCTCGTCGGTCATGGACTTGATAATATTGATGATCGGACTGAAGGCTCCAGTGATTTCGAACAAGGACTTAATTGGACGTTCAGGATGGTTGGGTATGCAGACAGGAGACATATTGCAGAGGGGGCGACTCAAGCTTAGTGACAAACTTCCCTTGGACAACAGCATGACAAGTGATGAGACTCAGGTAGCATATATGTTAATCATAAGTCTACGAAGCAGGAGGCAACACAAACTCTCCATATGTTTGGAAGAATAACCAAACGGTGGAGGACACAACTCTATATAGCAAGAAAAGCTTCTTAAGGTCATACTACATCCCATAGTCTGATGAACAAACGAACAGATGTTCTTTATCCAAGGGTGACTCATTATGCTGCCAATAAAGAAAATAGTTTTCCCTTCCTCTTTTTGGGGTATATTTGATTTTTTTTGTTCTTTTCGATAATTTTAGAAAAAGAATAAAGGAATATTACGTTACAATGGAGGAACGAGTATTGCAAACATACAAGCTCAAGGCACAAGGACAAGACTGATGTTCTAGTAAAATGATACTTGGGAAAAATCCTCGGGCGGCCAAAGTTGTTAAAACGCAGAAGCAAACTGTCACAAGGCTGGTGGATAAGGTATGCAAACGTGGTTGATAAAACACACAATGGTAACGTCCTTCTATGTAAGTTTAACGAGCCCAGAGAAGGTAATCTCGACGGTTTTTCATATTTAGAGAGTCTAAAAAAACATAGAAGGAGACTCCATCGGGGTACCTTTTTCGAAGATAGTCTAGTCGGTTCGAAAAAGGGGTAAACTAGCACCGATTAGACGTCGGTTCAAAAACATTTTAACGAGTGTGACAAGGACAAGATCACTCGACCATTTTTTCACTTTTAAGGAGTCTGAAAAAATCTTAACTATGGACTCCGTTAGGAATATTCTTCTGGACCAATTTAACGAGTGTGAAAGAATAAGGTCACTCAACGATCTTTTCAATTTTAGGGAGTCTGAAAAGAGCTTAATTATGGACTCCATGGGGGTTTATTTTTCGTAAGTTTAGTCCCTCAGGCCTGAAAAAGGGATAAAATTATACCTGAGAGTACTCTTCTAAAGAACAAAATTTCTATAGAGTATACCTTTGTTCGTACAGTTGACCGTCCGGACCAAAAAAGGGGTAAACTACCGCCGGAAAGATGTGACTTTAAATTTCAGTTTAATGAGCGTGAAAGACCACAAGATCGCTCGACAATATTTTCATGTTTAGAGGGTCTAAAAAGGGCTTAAAAGGAGACCCGTTATTATTGGGAGTCCTGAGGGTGAGACAAAGAGTGAAGAATAATCATGCAAATGAGGCTCAAACTCATATTCAGGAAAGACTATAAGGACTCTTGAGCCTACAGTGTTTTTAGAGACGGCATGGACACCATAATGCAACCAGGACCTACCTAGCGCATCCATGTTCTAGTAAGCTCTACCGCCAAGCTGCGACACTTCTAAAGCAGATATGATGGGTCTGTGTCACAACCTAATGGGATCGATCCTATAGCATAGGAAAAAGACAACGAGACGCAAAAGTCGGGGTAGTAACCTAACCTATATGCTCAAGTTGATTCTTGGAAAAAAAAATCATGGACCGTCAAAGTTTTCTCAAAACTCAAAAAAAGTGTCCCAATACCCGATCAAATCCCTCCCATATAACTCTTGAATCACTCTAAATGGTTTTTGGTATAGAGAAACTGATAAGGGAGGCCAAAAAAGTGACAAAAAGAGGCCAAAAAGTCTATAAATAGAAGCTGGCAACTCATTATCATCATTGCTGATTTGGAAATTGACTCTAGAGCCAAAAGACCCCCTTTGCTAAAAACGGTGATTCCAGGAGCTACAGTGGATGAAACGAACTTCCGCTTGGACCAAGTAAGTACAAACTCCCTTATCTATCTATTCAATTCTTCAATTTTGCATTGGCTTTCATTTTTTGGGTGGGCGTCAACCCTTAAAAGGTCAACCCTAGGTACACGCGGGTTGTCTCTGGACAGGCCACGTTTACACTCGGGTAGAGTAAAGGCTGCCCACGTGTACACGCGAATGTCGCCTCTACAGCTCGCGTGGACCCCCCTTTTGTGGAAAAAAGAGGACTAAAGGGCAAGTATTGACCCTCCTGAACTTTGTTGTGTTGGGAGGATGTATGTCTAGTGGAGGGAAAGGGAGCATGAAGCAATCAGTGAGTTGGTTGCGGGAGATCTGAATGTCATGGTCGTGTTGATGCAATGTGGTTTACTAAAGTTCTTCCTGTGTCCATTTATGTGAGCGCAACCAAGGCTACTGAATGCCTTGATTTACTACTAGCACCCTGATGCAGAGGCCTTTATGCTAGAGGGGCAATCATTGGTGCCCACCACTGAGGATATCTATTTTTTGACTGGCCTCTCAAGGAGAGGGGAACCAGTCAACTTTAGGACGTTTCCTGCGGGTCGAGTAAGATATCGGAACTGATAGCCAAGCACTGTGAGGATGGGACTGACCGTGCGGGCTCCCAGGTACCCATCAGTAAGATCACTAACCTATCGTTGCATGCGATATTATTATTGATTGGGTGGATTACCGGCTTCGCAGCCTTGCATCAGGCGTCTCGCACACAGATGAACTGTGATATCCAGTGCTTGAATGCACAGATTTTTTACTGGAGTACCACACTGCTCGAATGCATGAAGAGGAAATTGACAGATTTCCAACAGTGGACACAAAGGAACTTCGGGTTTGGGACGATTTTGTGTTCATTTTTATTTGAAAGAGTTCTGAGATTTAGCCCTCGGGAAGTAGTATGAGGACATTAGGCCTCATTTCCTGCAGTGTGTAGATGGGAAGTATTACTGTCGCAATAGGGTGGTGGAAGGACCAATGAGTCCTTCGATGATGAATTCTTTGCAAGGATGTCACAACAGATCTCTGTGATCGAGGATTACCCATATGCAGGGATAGATTTTTCTAAAGATCCTGAGATACTCGTGCCTCCTGGCGAGGAGCGAGGGGAGATGGGTAAGTCTCCACCTTTGTAGTTTTTTTGTTTGCATATGTAAAAACAATTATGTCATTTTTGTTATATATATCATTTTTTTGTATGCCAGATTATTTGACGGGTATACGTTTGTTGCATGCAGATGTGGGACCCGTACGACCTGTCGATTATGCACGGAATAGGTGTCGTCCTCGGCCAGAAGTCGCAGTTGCCGCCGCTGGGGGAGCAGCAACAACAGGGAACCTCCCAGCCGGGGAGGCTGAGAGGGTTCTTAGACGAGTTGAGTGGAACTTCACTGTACTCACTCGCACAGTCCCGATGGCAGAGATAGAGGACCTGCCGCCATCCATTCATCCTCATGTAGTGGGGGCACCTCAGACGTGGGTCCGATTGTTTAGGCGTTTACCCCATGCTATGGACTATTATAACAGGGCCCATAGGCCTTGAACCTATTTAGACTTTTTACGTGCCACGAGCACTTACTTGTATATATATATTTTGAGGGAATAAACACTGTGACTCGTTATTAGTCCCATTTTTGAGGCGCTTGCATCCATCTATGTACTTTGGTTATTTTATGATGTTATATATGTTTTTTTTATCTTTTGTGTCTTATGGATCACGTGTGCAAAAATGTATTTACATGATTATGTCAATGTTCTTTCATATGTGTGCAAGATGCCAATCTAAAATTTGATTAGATAGAGTATCTGTCATTTGGTTTAATCTCCTAGGAACATGAAAATATAATCAAAGTTTCGTTATAAGAGATGTACCTGAAGGAATCTTCGGTGTAAAGTTGGATCATGAACCCGGTATACTCTGTTTAGCTGCGACACAGCTAGTTGAGCGTCGAGATAGACCCAGAGATGAGAGATACCCCATGACAAGGCTTCACGAAGAAACTCAATAACTGCACTATACTCGGCGACATTATTTGTGGTGTCACCTAGGCATATGCCTCCGGAAGATAACAACTGGCCCTGAGGTGTAAAGATTACCCAAGCTGCGGAGGCAAGCTTCTGAGTGTGTTGACTAGCACCATCTGCATACCCAACGAACACCTCAGAATCACTTGACATCTTCCATATTGATGAAAGATAACATCAATGACACGTCCATAACACTTTAAATAAACTAAAAAGTAATAGTACAAAGACTATACATATTTTACAAAAAGTTACCCACAGTGACCTTCCTGTGAGTAATAATTCTTGAGGTAGAGCCCATTTCTAGGCTCCGCCAAAGCATTCCCTTCAAAATCAACCAGACGATAAGCACCCTTCTTTAATACCTATTTTATGATGAAGGTTCTGAACCACATGGGTTTGAATATTCCTACCCCTAGGGGGTCCTTATCTTGGTCATAGACCAGGACAAGATCGCCTTCAGAGAAAATCCGAGGATGAACAGACCTATCATATTGACACTTGACCTTATGTTTGTGAGCTTCGTTGGCCAGGGCCACATCATGACGCTACTCATTGATCTACTCAAGGTGTACTAACCGTTCTTCAAGTGGAGAAGTGTCTGGAAATAATTGTACTGACAATTTTAGAGATGGGATCTGACATTCGATGGGAAAGACTACCTCCAACCCGTAAATGAGTTGAAAAGGTGAGAAACCGGTTGCAGTCTTAACAGATGTTCGATAAGCCCATAAAGCCAAGTATAACATCAAATGCCAATTTGACTTGGCTGAGTTGATAGTTCATTGTAGAATAGTCTTAAGAGTTTTGTTTACAGCCTCTACCTACCCATTGTCTTGGGGGTAGTAAGGTGATGAATGCTCTTGCCGTAACCCAAGCTTTGATGTTAATCCGGTCATCATTTGGTTCTGAAAGTGACTGCCATGGTCAGTGACAATCTCTCTCGGGACGCCGAATCTTGCTATGATCTGATTGAATAAGAAGAGAGAGACAGTCTCTCCATCATCTTTAAACGTTGGCATAGCTTCAACCCACTTAGTGAAGTAGTCAACAACTACGATGATATAGTGGTTCCCCCTTGCTAATGGGGGGTTGCAAGTAGTGTAATCAATCCCCCACTTGGTGAAGGGACCAACTGTGATGACAAAAAACATAGGATCGGGATGTGCCCTCATCGTTCGAGAGAAGACTTGGCATGAATGGCACTTCTTGACCGATTCTATACAATCCTTGATAAGTGTCGGCCAGAAGTAACCTGCTCGTAGAATGTTTTGGGTTGTCGCCAGCCCAGACAAATGACTGCCACAAGCTCCGGTATGGCAATCGTTGAGCATGATGACTGCCTCCTCATGTGTGAGACATCGACGTAAGACACAGTCTACACCTCTCTGATACAACGTATCATTGAGTATGAGATAATTCTTAGCCTGATGGCGTATACGCTGACGCTCATCACGAGAAGCAGAGGTGGTGTATTTCAAAGTTTGGAGATAGATAAGTATATCTCTGTACCAGGGATCAAAAGATGTGATCAAAAACATATCTCCCCGGATAGGCGATTCCTCAAGCACAAGGTCACCTGACTCAACCAGAAGTTCCGAAATAAGCTCTGCGAAGACCAATGACTTTTTGGACTTTGCTAAAACGATGTCTAAGTCAAATTCCTGGAGGATGACTATCCATCTACTGATTTTTCCGCCTATAACCCGTCGTGTCAACATGTACTGGAATGGATTCACGACAACAATGATGGTGGTCTTGTGAAATAGAACATAATGATGAAACCATTGAACAACATGAACTGCTGCCAACGGAAGTTTTTCAATATGAGAATAATTGACTTCCGGTCCTACGAGGCCTCGGCTCAGGTAATAGATCACGTATTCTGAGAACGAATCATCTTCGTGAACTAAAACCATGCCAATGGTTGACTCTACGGCAGCCAGATATAATAAGAAATCTTTGTTATAGTTAGGTGGTCGTAGCAGAGGTGCAGTTGTGAGGGCAAGTTTTAATGCGTCGAAAGAGCATTGAGCGGCTTCATCCCAGAAAAAGGGAACGTCTTTCTTCAGTAAACACATAAATCCCTTGGTGATTTAGGCATAGTTGGCGATGAAGCGTCGTAAGAAGTTCGCCTTGCCTTGTAGACTTTGAAGTTGTAGGATTGTGCGTGGGGGGGGAAACTGGATTATTGCCTCTACCTTGAGAGGATCGACCATGATCCCTGTTGTTGATACAATGAAACCTAGAAGACATCCTGAAGTTACGTAGAAGCTGCACTTGTTTAGATTCAAGCGAATCCTAAAGTAGCGACAATGTTCGAAGATTAGTCTAAGGTGTGTAGGATGATCCGTTATCTTGCAAGATCGTGATGCTAAATAATCTATATAGGCCTCGACTATAGGCTTGAAATCGTGAAAAGAAAAAGACATGGCCTGCTGGAAGGTGGCGCCAACATTTTTAAGACCAAAAGGCATCTTACGATATGCGAATGTACCCCACGGACAAATGAATGTCGTTTTGTGTTGGTCTTTGGGTTTGATTTGGATTTGATTATATCCCAAAAAACCGTCCATGAAAGAAAAGGCTTCGCAACCAGCACATTCATCAATGATATGATCAATGAACGGTGTTGGAAAATTATCTTTGGGACATGCCTTGTTCAAATCACGGAAATTGGTACATACACGAATCGTGCCTTGTTTTTTATTGACCGGCACAGGATTCGACACCCATTGAGTCAAATGGATAGGATAGATAAAACCTGCCTTTAGCAATTTCTCAACCTCAATCTTGATGGCTACTACTTTCTTGGGATTAACTGGATGAATCTTATGTCAAATAGGCTTGGCATCAGGATACGTTGTGATTTCATGTTCAACTATTTTTGGATCGATACCTGGCATTTCCTCATAAGACCAGGCAAAAACGTCGCGAAATTCTTTGAAAAGATCCGTATAGATTTTAATCTCTTCGAGGGAGCAATCCGCTCCGATGAAGACGTTCTCCATGACGCCATGGTTTCGAGAGATGTTGATTGGTATAGCTTCAACGATAGTTTCCATATTTCCCTCAGCATAAATTTCATGCATAGCTAAGAGATTAATAGGACACGGTTGATCTCCCTTCATGGTCACGGTGAATTCTCCTGCTTTGATTCGACTTAACTCTGGGAGAAAATATGATCTGTGATGAAGATCTTCCCAAGGTTTGTTCGAACTAATCATTGCTTCGATTACTGCTTCATCATAAGGCAATACTAAGTCTAACGAATCGGCGTTAGTGAAAGAACCCTGAGCCCAAATAGGCTCTAGAAGTGGATCTAACTCTTGTGCAAGAGACAGATCAGTGTTAGCTGAAGCTTGTTGGACTAAAGAGTACGCTACTTCAACAGAAAACAAGGGCATGGACATGCCAGGGTGCCCTATCTCCTCCATCGTGGTTGATGGGGAAGGAAGAATCCATGGATCCTCGAAGTAAGTCATGCAGAACGATGAAACTTGAAAAATCTCAACCTTATGGTGACTAGATATAAATTTGATATCGCTCTACGGAGATGGGTAATCGAAGGTACCCATCAAAGATGGGCACAAACCAACTCCTACATTGATAACACCTGGTTGAGGATTATCAATAATCGGGACCGTGTATGCCCCCAAAGTTGGGTCAGGTCTAGAGAAAGACAATTGATCGATGGTCACTATCCGGCTCTCATGTGGAAACAACAAGAACCGGAAAACTGTAGCAACCACAACTTACATAGCATAAGTCCAACTTCATCCTAACAAGAGGTTATACTCGAGGGGAGCATCGACTACCTCTACTTCGACACACATGGTCTTCCCTCCTAACTGCATGGGGAAAGAAGGAACGATGCCATGTGGTCGGAATGAATGACTGTCGAAAGCAGCGAGGAGAGTAGGTGATGGAGACAAAATGGGTTGGCCAATGGCCTTCCAACATGCCAATGACATAACGCATGTCGAGGCACCCTCGTTGACCACCGTGCGGAAGATATTTTGTGTAAAAGTTTTCGTGGGCTAAGCCACTACTATCTGAAACACTACATGGTAAGGCAGATGAGGTTTTAAGTCGGTTGTATCTAACATGATGGTACCCGGATTACATTTCTCGGTAGAGCCCAAAGTGGTTAAAAAACATTTCCTCTGAGAAGGGCAACTTTGGAGGAACTCCAAAGCAGACATCGCACAAGGGGTTTCTGATAAATCCTCCACCACAGAGTAGTTTTGGGCGGCCCTTGCATTTGGGTTATGAGAAGCCTTTTTAAATGCACCTTTTGGAATGTGTGTCATTGTTTCTCCCAAAGTCTTCTCAATCTGTAGAGGAAAAGATGGGAGGTCAGCTTCTTTGCCTTTCTCAAAAGCATTTGGTTTACTATAATCGTGCACTCTAGTTGATCTGAAAGCATCACCCCTAACCATATATACGTTCGTGGATGAGGGGTTATTCGGAGGTGGGCATTTTTCTTGGCTGCCCCCTTCTGTACTTGCAGTGGCTTGATTTAGGTTTTGCCCATGTTGAAATGGGTTTGTCAACACCACCTGTTGTTACTGCGTGGAAAATTTTTGGGCCTTTGCAAGTCGAGGACATAGATGGGTCGGGTGGTCTTCCATGCACAAGTTGCAAGGATACCTCGCCTTCCATTTTTCAGTGTTGTCCCCGCCAGCATTATCATTGGGTTTTTTATCCCCCTTACCCTTCTTTCATTGTTTTTTCTTCCCTTCAGGTTGTTGGGAGGCCTTTGGGTTAGTCGACTACACTGTGTGTACCTCCGACGTTTGGGTAGGGAGAAAAGCCAAAGCAGTAGTTTGACTGGCCACTGTGTGTTGTATGGATAATTGTTGTAACTGCTTTGTCAGTTGCTCAGCGGGCTTGGTTTGTGCTGAACCGACAATACCATCGGCATGCAATCCAGCTCTCTGTCTAGTTTTATAAAGTATTGAACGTGGCGCATCTGGGAAGATGTTTTATAATAAACCAGACTGAGAATAGATGAGATCAAACTATTGAGCCCTCATGATGGTGTCTTCTTCAGGTAAAACTCTGGATGTCACGACGTCTTTGGATAACTGTGGGACCAAAGACTTAAGGAACAACTCAAGCAGGAATGCTGGTGGGACTGGTACTTTTATTAAACTCTTTCGGCGTCTCCATTCTCGGATGTGATCAGAGATATGGTCCGCTGTTGTCTGTTTGAAATTAGCGAGCAATTCTGTGCCAGTGTCGTATCTCACAGGTAACTGGAAATGGTTAAGGAAATCCATCGCCAATTCGCCAAAAGAAGAGTATCTTGAGCGATCGAGCTCAATGTACCATTTTGTGGCACTCCCAATGAGAGTATGTTGAAACAATCGCAATTGTATGGAGTCATCTTTCAACGAGTTAGATGAGCACCAAAGATGAAAGGTAGTCACATGATCTCCTGGATCTTCATTAGGCTTGGCTTCGAACTTTGGAATGTCCGGAGGCAACTTCGTTGGCACAGGAGGCCAACGTGGATCGTGACAAATAGGGGCATTCAACAACCTTGTCAAATATGGCAAGTGTAAAGTTGTCAGGAAGGATAGTTTAGGTTGCTCCTAATAACCTAGGAAAAAAGGGTCCTGGAGTTTGACTGGCACCAGGTTGCCAGGAAAATTTTGGCAGCTGGCCCGGATTCTGGTAGAAACCATGGCCCTGGCCAGCGTAAGGATTTTGCATCTGTGGAGACATCATCGGCTGATTTCCCAAATAGGACATGGATTGTTGGGCATGCATTGTATTCGAAGGACTTTGGGAAGGATTACCCCATGTTGGTCCCGTGGGGATAGGCATAGTAGTTTGTCCGGGGCTCCATTGATTGTTGAAATAATTACCCCATATCGGCATTCCAGAGGAGGGAATGGATCCTTTCCCTGAATTCCAAGGTCCTGCTAAGTTTTTCCCTTGTGCAGGAATAGTACCCTGCCCAGGAGTAGATTGTCCAAAAATAGGGTTGCCCATAGTCGGGAAAGCGGCTGACGAGAAGGTGTTGTTACCAAATGTTTTGTTCCAAGAAAACAGTGTCGAACCTACTGGCATACTATGCGAAGGTGGTCCTTGACTCCCCGCTCCAAATAAACTATTGTGTGTAGGTTGCCTGGTGGATTGTTGATGCGAACCACCGAGTAAAGGGGACAAAGGAGGGATATGACCTCCTGCATAAGGAAAAGCGTTAAAAGGGACATGCGTGCCCCCCAAGTGACCTTGCAGAGGAGCGCTAGAGCTCCCTACCCCCAGACCCAAAGTCTGTAAAGTGGAGTAGGACAGTACATGACTTTTACCCGAACTAGGCATACCGTATGAGAATGGAAAACCTGTCACACTAGGTGTAAGAGGGGTTGTGGCCATCGCCAAAGATGGGTTCGGACCACTGTATGAATTAGTTGTGGTCGAGACCATGGTGGCTCGGACCGACAATGGTAGGTTAGGAGATGACTCTCCTGTGGTGACAACCGTGGTGGGAATTGAATAATTCCTAGAAGAAGTAACAACATTTGTTTCCATTGTTGTGTGAGGCACTGTCTGGCGCTCGTGAAATTGAATTGGTACAATAAAAGGTGCCAAGAGATCAATGGTTGAGGTCTCAACCAAACCAAGAGCAATTGCTTCAAGGTTCAAAATGGTCGATTCCTCCGGGGGTTGTTCGGGCACAATGGTTTGTGACCTGGTCGCTTCAAAAGACCCTTGTTGGTCTAGTTTCCACCTTAATGGTGGCGGGGGTAGCTCCAGTGTAACCGGTGGCAGGCCAAGAAGCCTTTGTGACCAATGGAGCTCAGGATCCTCCACTTTGTGAGAAGATCCAAGACACTCTAAGGTAGTCTAAATGCTCAAAAGTAACACACACTAAGAAAAAGTCCCTAGAAGATAAGACAAGCAAACACTAAATTAATTGGAAGAACAGTTACAACAGCCAACATTAGAGCAACTTGCCGGTGCAAGTGCAACTCAAACATGGAAGAACCCTCTGGGTATACTCTGCAAAGCGTGGCCTGATGTCTGTCCTAGGTACCGTGGTATACCCTCGCAGTCACCTATGTATGTCCCTAACAAAGATTGGCAACTAGGTTGCCAACACGCGAACAGTCACCAGGCGGGTACAGTCGAATGTCGGGCAGACAACAATGAGCAGGGTATTGAGCCCGAAACCTGTCAAGGGTATCAAGACCAAATGGTCTGGAAGAAAACTGAGGACCTCGAATGGATTCGAGACCCACGAAGCCCTATGGCAAATGCAAACGACATAATCCAAAAACAAGCCCTCTATATGTGTTCTCCCCTACGATTGGTCTGGATTTGGAGGGGTTATCTCCGCTACCTTTCCGCACGTGACCTCGTGTTTATCCCCTGTGTTAGAGGGGGGTCCCAGATAGCTTCCACGAAACTAGATTTAGACACTCCCTATCTCATACTCCAATGTTTGATTTAAAATGGCCTTGAAGAGTTTCCTCTCCAACCTAATTCAAGGCCCTAGTCCTGAACTAGTTTGTGAACCCTACAAACATAAAATTCTAGTAGATTTTAAATTTAGCGTTACTTTTATGGATTTGTCTTATGTCAAGGGGTATGAGGGTGAAACTGATGATGTGTAAAAGACGAAAGCAAAAAATGAATAAAAAGTTGTAAACAAAACTTTTACTGAATGCAAAATTTCAAGAACTTTTCAAAAAAAAGATTTTTTAACTTTTCTAAGATTTTAGACAGCAAACTCAAAGGAATTTCACTCGACTACGAGCTACTTATGATCTAAGTGAACTACAAAAACTTATGAAATAAAAGACTTTTCCCTAGCTAATGATGCAGAAACACACTCTTCAACCAAAGAAGAAAATGAAAAGAGATTTATTTATTTATTTATTTAAGTGCTAGTAAAGCAAGAAAGGGAAAATACCGACAAGCAAAAAACCAATAAAAACAATTCTGGCTTAAAGCGCGGATCACAAAAAATCAAATTAAAAAGTCACACAATAGCAATTGTAAAAACAATGACTCTCACGCTTGTCTAAAAACTGTAAATTTTTTATTTATTTTTTATATTTTTCTAACAACGTTTTGAACAAGAAAAAGTAAGCTAAGGGTAAAAATAATCCTAAGCTATTGACTGTTCAAACAGAGATTTAAACACCTGAGAGGAATACTTCTTATCAAAGGAGAGGATGACTATCTCACCTTTAACAAAAAGTAGCATGTACAAGCACGCGACTGTCACTCAAACAACATGTGTGTGAATGCGCGTTGAACAACAACAGAGGACGTGTACACATGGGTTGACCTTGTACAGGCCACGTGTATATCTAAACTCTAAGAAAAAATGAAAACAAACAGACCAAACCAGGAAGAGACCACTGATATTGATAACCAGGATCCCTTGAAGACTTGGATACTCTTTCTAATACAAAAACAAATAATTCAAGGAAAAATAATAAGGCAAAAACAATATGAGATAGGACTATTAGCAAACAAGACTCAGACAGAATTTCAGAAAACCCCCTGAGAATGTGTGATTCTGATAGGGAAGAGGAGGGTTGCCTCTGAGGTTCTCTGAACTCCTACATGCTACTACTACCTCTACAGCTAGCGTTCACACACGGGTTGTAAGAGGATAAGGCACGGGTACACGCGTCCAGGCCTTGTGCAGGCCGTGTGTACCTCTGTAGGTCCAAAAAAACACAGTCAAGCAAAAGTCAGGGAAAGTTGGTATGGAAAACTAGACTCCATGCTAGCTCAGACATTACAGAAACGAAAAGAAAAGACAGGCAAGAAAAACTAGTCTTTAAACTACCCAAAAACTAAATAAAATTCTAGGAACTCTAAAGAGTTTACTCCCCAGTACGGTCACCAATACTATTGTTGGGGAAAAACACCCTACGGACTAGCAAATAGAGTTTAGACTTTGCATGGAGATATGACCGAATGGAAATTACTTCCAACCTTCATCCCTAGATTTAAATCCCCTTTTCTTAGTAAATGCATGGAAAGATCAACCTACCTCGTTACCGGCATTTGATGTCGATCCTCCGTTGTGCTTGACTACTTGTTCGCAAAGCTCCTTCCAAAGTTGACCTGCATTCAAGACGAGCAACAACTATGCATGCATACTACTTATATACTAACGGGTTAGAAATCAAACATAAACTAATCAAACCATAGAAAGTTCATGAATTGGGACGGGAAAATCATTCTCTTTATTACTTAAAATGAGTCAACTTACAAAAGTTGAGACCAACCACCACTCCTCGAACCTGATCCTGGGCTCCTCTTCTTCTGTCCTTCAACTGCTTTGCTTTAAATCTCCTTTGGCATTAGGAAAGGCTAAAGGGTTGGGACAATGGAATACGTAAATGGTCATATTTTCTTTGCTATATTTTTCCTTTTCCAAATGGTACCCCTACCCCTTATTTTATAGGCTAGAAGGAGCTAGGTATTTGGATGAACCCTCTGTCATGCATGGCCGGGAGTTTCAGTTAACTCACCCATAGTTTTTTGTTCCGTCGGCAACTTTTCTTTTTTCATTCTTTTGTCAGTCCACACACGTTGTTTTGGGTCAGTCAGCGTGTACACGCATGCAGTAATGAGTTAGGGCGCGTGGGCCTTGATTCAAGAGGGTTTTCAAAGAGTTGTTCAACAGAGTTTTGGCAAAGAAGGGATATGAGTTGGCCTGATGTCAAGTAAGCATGTGTGGTGCAATTTAGGGTTATAACACCTAGCGACGGAGAATTGCCTTTTTATTCCATGATTTTTGCAGTAGTACATAAATTCCTTTGACGTGAATTCTCCTCCATTATCCGATCTTAAGCATTTGATTCTTGAATCCATCTCATTTTCAAGCATTTCTTTGTAGATCTTGAAATTTTCAAAAGCTTCTGATTTTTTCTTGAGAAAGCAAACTGCAGTCATTCTTGTATAATCATCAACTAATAACATAAAGTATCTCTCACCTTTTAAGCCTTTTGTTGTAGTTGGTGCAACTAGATCAGTATGCACAATTTCCAATGGTTTTGTTGTTGAATATTCCTTTGATTTGAACCTGGTCTTTGTTTTCTTTCCTTGTTGGAAATGCTTGCATAAAGGGTTGGTTGGTTTCGTGATCTGGGGAATTTCTCTGACTGCTTCTCTTTTACTAACTTTGACAAGGTTATCAAAATGCATGTGACCCATTCTTCTATGCCATAGCCAACTTTCATATTCCTTTCCTAGACAACACTTTTCATTTCCAATTTCGCTTAACACATATATGTTGCTTGAAGTTCTTGCAGCTGTAGCGACCAATTTCCCTGAACCTTCTTTTCTTATCTCACACTTTTGTGAATCGAAAGTAACTTTATGACCTTGGTCACACATTTGACTCACACTTAGAAGATTATGTTTCATATCTTCTACTAGTAGAACATTTTCTGCCTTTTCATTCTTGTTCCCAATTCGGACTGTGCCTTTTCCAATGATTTTGGATGAATCATCATTTCCAAAGGAGACTGATCCATATATTTCCTCTCGTAATGTAAGAAACGTGTCTCTATCACCTGTCATGTGTTTTGAACATCCACTGTCAACATACCAACCATGTTTCTTCTGTTTATCTTGTAGAGCGACTGTTCATTCTTCATTGCTATACTGATCTTGCTTTCTTATCCATGTCATTTTCTGAGATTCTTGTTTGTGACTATGTTGAGGTTCTTTAGGAGGGACTGTCATTCTGCAATTTTTAGCCATGTGTCCAAAATTGTTACATTTGTAACATTCCACTTCAGTGCTCAAGGATTCAAACCCGTTGTAACTTTTTCTCTGTGTTTCACTAGGTCTTCTTGAATAACCCCTTTGCGTATGGCTCTCAAAGTAGTTATTGTTCATGTTGTTATCTCTGCAATTTACAGCTTTATGTCCAAAATTATTACAAGCATAACATAAACCAAAAAATATAGTTTGATACCTGGTAGTTGAAGATCTTATGAAAGGAGGTGCTCTTATGAATCCTTCTTCTTCTTGAGGCTTGTCTATCTGTTGTTGATTCTGAAATCTGAATCTTATCGGTGGAGGAGTGTCCCTGTAATCTTCCTTGTATATCTTTTTATCCCCTTTGATTGTTTATGTATAACTTTTTGGATTTGTTTCTTGATCTATTGTTTTGGAGCTTGATCCCTTTTTTGTTTTATTGTATCCAAGTCCGGACTTGTCAAAATAAGATTTTTTACTGTTAATAATGTCATCCAGAACTTTTGAGCTATTCTACATATTTTTCTTTTGAATATCCTTTCTTAGTGTGAAAATCTTTGCTTCCAGGTTTCCAATGATCCTGTCCTTTCCTTCTAGTTGTTCTTTGAGTGATTCTTCAATTCGTTTATCTTCTTCTATTTGAACCTTCAATTTTGTAATCATTTGTTTTAGTTCTTGAGTGTTTTTTTTCTTATCTAGTTATGCTTGTAGTTTCTTGTTTTTCTTCTTTTCTCTTCTGATAACTTCTATGACACTCATTATTTCTTCTCGGAAGTCAATTTCCGCCTCTTCAATTTCTTCTTCATATGCTTCTTCATATTCTTCTTCGAAGTCTTCTTTATCAGAGTCTTCTACTGCCATGAATAGAACTCTCCTTGTTTCACTGTCAGTGACTTCATCTTCATCTGATGACGAGATCTCTTCTTTGGTGCAAAATTTTTTCTTGAAAACTTTCTTTGTAGTTATTTTACCTTTATATGTTTTTCTACCTTTTAAGTAACCTTCATCATTTCTCTTTTTCTTATGAGGACATTTGTTAGCAAAATGACCAATACCATCACAATTAAAACAAATTAAAGGAAGATTACCTCTGTACCTACCGTTGGTTCCCTTGTTCAGTATTTTGACGAAGTTGGCCACTTCTTCATCATCTTCCGAGACGTCGTTGCTGCTGCTATATTCTTCTTGTTCCCTTTTCTTTTGCTTTGATATTTTGGATGCTTTGAAGGCTGCTTCTTTCACATCTGGATTTTCATGTTCAGTTCTCATCTCATATGTTGTGAAGATTCCATGCAGTTCGTCCATGCTTATTGAGTTTAGATTCGATCTTTCTTCTAGTGCTGATATCTTAGGGTTGAATCTCATAGGAAGAGATCTTAGTACCTTTTGAACAATTATAGATTCTTCGATGTCTTCTCCCAATCCTATGATTGCATTCACTATTTCATCGACTCGTAAGAAGTAGGCTGCAATATCTTCATCTTCGTTCATTTTTAGTTGTTCGAACTGACCTCTGTAAGTTTGAAGCTTTGTTGTTTTGAATTTTGAATCTCCTTCATAAATATTTCAAAGATTGTCCCAATTCTCTTTAGCATATTTACAATGTGCAACTTTGGTGAATACTGTATCACTGAGACCATTCAAAAGTGCATTTATGGCTTTGGAATTATTCTCATCGAGTTTCACTGCTTTGTTACTTGTTGATGGAACTGTTGGTGTTGTGTATCCATCTACATTTGATTGCCAAACTTGAAATCCCTGTGCATGTATATATGCCTTCATCCTTATGCTCCAAAAAGCATACTTTTGCACATCAAACTGTGGTATTCCATTTTTATATGAGTTGGTACTCTCCATTATCTACCTTTCAGTGGTTAAACTAATTTCTGAAGGAACCTGCTCTGATACCAATTGTTGGATTACTGAGAGGGGGGGTGAATCAGTAATAGAGCAATTTAATCCCTTTTAACCATATAATCCAAGTGTTATATCAATGAAGCATTATCATCCAATAGTTGCAGAGTAAATAAGCAATGAACAAATGAACAATCATACACATACACAATACACCAATGTTTTACGTGGAAACCCAAATCGTGAGAAAACCACGGAATGATTTTTCTTATATGTCTTGAAGAATTACATTCATTGGAAGCACCAACTTCCTTTGTTTTCCAGCTACAACTGGAAGGAGGCTCCAACCCCCTAGTTTCTCAGGCTACAACCTGAGGGAAGCTCCAACTCCCCAATTCTATGGCTACAACCAGAAGAAGGCTACAACCACCTGTCCTTGTCCCGTCCTGCCACCCTGAAGTAGAAGTACAATGATGGAACCACTATCACACTATCACTGTGAGATATACCACTGTAAACCTGTACCAATAAATCTAAATCATGCATCAACCATGCATCAACCTGTACCTCAACCTGTAATCAACCTGTACCTTAAACAAGTGCATCAACCATGCACCAACCTGTAATCAACTTGTACCATAAACAAGTGCATCAACCATGCACCAACCTGTAATCAACCTGTACCAAAAACAAGTGCATCAACCATGCACCAACCTGAAATCAACCTGTACCAAAAAAAAGAGCATCAACCATGCACCAATCTGTAATCAATCATGTGTCAACTACTCATCAACTATGACTCATCAATATGTACCAACATCATCAACTACACACCTCATGTATGTGCACCAACTCATCAACTACTTGTCTCAACCATGTACTCAACATGTACCTCAACCAAAATCCCTCATCAATTTCATAATCCAAATTTGATTTGTAGCTTTGTAATAGACCTGGTTTATATGATCACATTCCTACAAACCTTCCTTAACTTTAAAAACAAGAGACTATCATTTTCATCAAACTTTTCTTTAGTCTCACATGCCTAGTTTTGGATTAGTCAACAACCCTAACTTGAAGTAATCATA
>ML787385.1:41519-102522 GCA_009831015.1 Picea engelmannii | reverse complement strand
CTCATTCCATACTTTATATAGACTGTGTCCACAAGTCTGCATGTTAATTTGTATATCACGAAAGTCTAGGTGCTATTTGTAGGACACAGAAGTCTAGGTGGTATTTGTAGGACACATAACAATAGATACTTAATTTTCAGCCCACCAGGTCGCGAAACCGCGATCCAAAAAGTGCCCAAGTATGGAATGAGGGATCCGCATATGTTATAGAACACTATCAATTTGTATATCGTGGAAGTCTGGGTGCTATTTGTAGGAGACGAAACAATAGAGACTCTCTTTTCGGCTCGCCAAACCGTGAGCCTGCGATCCAAAAACTGCCTAAGTATGGAATGAGGGATCCGCATATGCTGTATAAAATCTCATTCCATACTTTATATAGAAATTGTCCACAAGTCCGCATGTGAATTTGTATATCGCGGAACTGTAGGTGCTATTTGTAGGACACGGAACAATAGATACTTAATTTTCATCCCACCAGATCACGAACCCGCGATCAAATGCAATGTTCAGCCAAGCAGCCCATAGGTCCTCCTGTTAATTTGTATACCGTGGAAATCTGGGTGCTATTTGTAGGACACGAAACAATAGAGACTATTTTTTCATCCCACGAGGCCTCCAACCCACGATAAAAAAAGTGCCTAAGTATGGAATGACTCTTTTTTATATTGCTCGTTTGTGGAAATACTTTTATATCACTCGGCCGACGATATTGTGCAAACTTTCTCGTATTATTAAATTTTTCAATATAAATATTTAACAGTAATAATTTAGCATAGGTCAGGTTCTGAATTTGTATATCGCGGAATTGTCAGTGCTATTTGTAGAGCGCAGAATAATAGATGCTCAATTGTTTTCCCGCCAGCCCGAGAACCCCCGATCCAAAAAAGTGGCTAATTATGGAATTAATACGGAATCGCTAAGGACAAAAAAAATGCAATGTTGAACCAACCAACCCGCAAGTCCGCATGTCAATTTGTATATCGCAGAAGTGTAGGTGCTATTTGTAGGACACGGAACAATAAAGGTTCAATTTTCATCTTGCCAGGCCGAGAACCATCGACCCTTCACATGCCCTGGGTATATCTTCACCCGACCGCTTTTCATACTTTGGTATTTCTTGGAATCGGTTTCGCCATTGTTGCTTCCTTCGTACTTGTTTCCAGATATGCAATAATTAAGATTTAATTCTAGTAGCCATCCTGCAGCAACCGTTAAAACTGTCATTAATGTCCAGAAGTCCAGAGAAGATTTGTCATTAGTACGAATTAAACTAATATTTTCCCACAAACATGTTATCCTTTCCAAGTATTCATTTCAAAGGCCACGCAATCTTTTTTTTTGTACACCAACAGGTTGGTGCTTTTAAAATTTTTTTGATTCTTAATCTCTTTTCACCGTCACCGCCATGTCCGCACTTTTTTCTAATTGTGCAATTAGTGAGTTGCGATGGTCACAACTCATTCCGCACGAACCCTGGAAATTGTCAATGATTAGCGAAAGGCTCAAGGAGATATTCCATTGATACACATTAAACCATAATTTATGGAGGCTTATATTATCCCTCCCCGATTTTCATTTCAAACATCGTCTCGACCAAACGAAAATTCTAAATAACTTCTGGAAGTAGTTATCTCCACACACAGTAAACACATTGGGGCATAATGGCCAAAGCTTCCACTATTCTAGGGCATATTCTTACTATTCATCTCCCTCCACCCAGGAGCATAAAAGGAGATGGTCCCTTGGTACACCGAGAGATATATTTCAAGCCAAAAAATTACATCGCAACCCTGGCTGGTCAGAGAACCTTCCCAGTTGCAGTCATTGCTATCGTAGAAGTTGATGCCATGATTTCTAAGCCAAAAGAAGATGATCTAATAGACGATGATACGGCAATTGATGATGGCAATGCAGAGAATCTTCCCACTCTTGCACCCAAATTGAAATCAACCATAACGAACGGACCTTCTCGGCTCGGTGATCGCAGTCATGACAACACCAAAAGGAGTTCCAGAAAAGAAACTGACGATGAATGAAACAACCACTTTGCACCATGAAAGTAGGAATTCCAGAGTTCCAAATTAGTCTGTTATGGGCAGAAGAGTTTCAGTGTAAAGCAATGATATGTTGATGCTTCCAGAGATATAATTCAAGCCAAAAAAATATTGTTTAACATTTTCAGGCATCAGGTCCAAAACTCTTGTTCCTGCCACGCATTTTCCTACTAGTCATCTTCTTCTGCCCAGAATGGACTAATTTGTTCGAATTTCTTTGGCGAATCATTGGTTTGGCAAGTTCAAGAAATATTCAGTTCGTAGTCATTGTTTCCTGTATCCACGCCCCTTTGCAATTAGCATTTGGAAATTATATATAAGATCTTATTGCCACATATGCAATTAGAAATTTCCATGTTCCATACTTAGCCACTTTGGCGGAATTCCGCAAATATACAAACCAAACACTCAACTGCCCCATCATGATCTCTTCCGTTTTACACATTTTGCACTCAAAAATTTTCAAACATGAAATTTCATCGTGCAACACTCGGCTATCCTGACTCTCCCCATAACCCTTTTTTGAATCATGTCTGATCTCTTTTCAGAGCTTTCCATTCTTTCCTTTCTCTCTGCCCTCTCCGTCACCTTCGCACTTGTCTATAATAAAAGGAAATAAAAAGTTTATATATATATATATATATATATATATATATATATATATATATATATATATATATATATATATATATATATATATATATATATATATATATATATACATATCTTGTTTCTAAATATGGAATTACTGGCATTTAATTCTAACAAGTCATCATGCAGAAACCATATATATTGTCTTTGATGGGTGAAAGGCTTGAATACATCTCGTATTCATGCGCATTAAACCAAAATTTGCGGGCAGATTATATTATCCCTTGCGAGTGTTCATTTCAAAATCATGAAATCTCGTTCACATGACGTGCCCTTCGCATGTTCACGAAACCTTCATTCCTTAATTTCTCTTCGTCGTACCTGCCACGTTCTCATTTCTAAATATGCAATAAATAAATTTTACTGCTAACAATTCATCATGCACCACCAATACAGGTTGTCATTAATCAGCGAAAGGCTCGAGGAGATTTCCCATTCACAAGCATTTAACCAAGATTTAACAAAAAGTTACATTATTCACTCTAACAATTCATTTAAACCATCATCTACAGCAAAGCAACCTTCTCATAAACCTATGGCATCATCTTGGCACCAGTTCTATGGAGATACAGTGAACACCTTCGGGCGTGAGGACCAAAAATTCCACTGGTTCAGTGCATTTTCTTATTACTCAACCCCTACAGCAGAGAACCAAGTAATTTGGACCTTCGAGATTGCTCATGCAGGCTGTGTCCCTGAGGTTTTTGACTCTAAGGACCTAGTCTCTTGGTGCGTCGATAAATTTATTGCAGAGCAAAGAATTATTCCACGACGACTCTTCTATTTCTTTATCACCTCAGGTCTTCCGCCAGATGTTGAAATTGCCCGAGCCAACATTGACATTCAAAGGAGAAGATTGCAAATAGTTCCTAGCAAAGAATAATAACGGATTGGACCTCTTGCCCCATTTTTTGGAAAGGCCAAATCTAGTTCCTAAAGATATTACAACTATGCAGGTTAGTTCATTTAGAAATCCGTTTTGGGAATTTGCCTAGTTGTTTACAAGAATAATGAGACAAGAGTCCACAGGTATTGTTTCCCGCATGGCTCTTTATATTTATTATTTCACAGTCAACGAACAAGCCCTTTTTGATTGGGGGGGGTCAATTTCCCATGAAATATTTTCCCAATTGTCAAGCTACAAAAGGGAAAATAAATTTTATATGTCATCCTATTTATTTTTTGCAATAGCACATTCCTGTCAATTTTCGCAACTATCTCTGTCCAAAAAAGTCAATTGTGAATTCCACCTAGTAACGTTCTGGTACCAGGCCTTGTGGAAGCACAAGGCTTCCCACTGTTTTTATGAGGTTTTTAATGGCTTCTTGTCTGTTTTCAAAGTTTTGTGTTAGGAGAAAATGCTCCCCACGTATCTGAACAGGCAACTAGTTTTTTGGACAATAAGGGGACACTCCAACATTTGGATAATTACACTATCATAAGAATTTTTGGCTCCACAGAACAACCTGCTCTCCTTCCATTTCACGTTACAGACAAAAATTTTATTGCAGAAGTAGCACGTCAATACAGCTACTGGTTCCATTTGTTCCAAAGTAAGAAAAAAAGAAGTTCATTCCTCTGCCTTGGAAAATAGGGGAGTTCGTCTTGAAAATGTCAACAAAATTGACGATTTCGCAGCACATTTTATCATCTTCAACCTCATATATGCTGAAGACATAAGAGGATTTGACCCCTATGATATTTTTAGACAACATTTACAATCAATTGGCCTCGGCGATTTTTTTGTAAATAAACACCTGCCCAAAAACAGAGATGGTGACGGTCCTGCCTCTAATACCGGCGATGTAGAGACAGTGAAAAGTTGCACTAAATTGTACACGCAATAGGGGAAATACCCCAGTGACAAGAGTGTTCAATATGCAAATACCACTCCAAAAAGTAAAATATCCTGGAGCATCGCTCCAACGGCCCATCACAACAAAAAAGAAAGCCAGAGTTCTTCAAACAGAGGAGGATATAATGACCCTCCTCACTCTAAAATTGATAGTTCTCACAAGATTCCAGTAGAGAAGAAGAGAAAAAAAAATGTGGGTCAGGCAAAAGAGCCGAAAATTCAGAGTCAAAACATGGAAGTTGACATTGATCTGGATGCCATGTTCCCCTTCCTTGATCAGCCCCAAGATGACATCCACCATAGCCATCCAATGGACATATCCGTTACCCAAAATTTTGATGAAGATGAATCCTTCGTGTTCCAGAGCGTTGTTTTTGATAGCCGGAACAAAAGATTGATATTTGAGAAAAAAAATGTTAAAAATATCAAATGAAAATCTCATTCAGAGGTTGACGTTGCCAACATGCGATCGTCCCAAATCTGTCAACTTCACACCGCGACCGGAGAAGCACTTCATGATTCCATTGGATGCATCGAGACCCAGAATGCCAAACTGAAGGACCGAGTCAAGGAATTGGAAGACGCTTTCATTCATATGTCATTGCTTGTTGATCCTTTGGCAATAGCCATGCCTGGAACCCCTGCACCCAATGTAAAAGCATCCCCCACCCTGCTCACATCCTGTAAAGGATATGTGGAGAAAAATATCAAAAAAAGAATGGAATTGGTTACCCAGGCATGGAAAAGATCACAAACCATTACTTCCCTTGGAACCAGGGCACATAGCTTGCTCGAGATTTTGCAAGCCGAATTAAAAGATGAAGAAAAATTCTTTTTAAAAACGGTCATCCCTTTCGGCAAGATTGTCAACAATATGACAGAAACAAAAAGAAGAGAAGAAGATCTTCCATCCAAAAACTGGATCGGCCAATTGAATGCATGTTGGAAACAAAAAGTAAATAACATGCGTCTCATTGTACAGTCATGTGAACAATCCATAGCAAAGAAAGATAAATTATTCACAAAGCTGTCAAATATAGACTTAGCAGGGAAAACCAACGACTTCCAAGACCCACTGTTAATCGCAAACTCCTTGCCCTTAACCAGGCAAGAGTTCGATAAATAGGTTGCTATGTTGAATACCTTGTCTCTGGAAAAAATTTACAGCATCCTTCAATTTGATCAAGCTTATGTCCATGAATGGCTAGTCAAATATGCAGTACAGAATGAGGAAATTCATCAGACTCTCTCTAATATTTCTATCGACTTCCAAGAATTAGAAAACGAAGTTTTCAACATCAAAATCCGGAATGAGATCAACGTTGGCCCAATGAGAAGCTACATTGAAGAATGGGTCGAAAGGCAATTGAAACATACCTCCAATGAAGGACAACAGGCAGTTCTCGGCATTCCAACAGCCGTGGAGAACATCCTTGAAACCACAGTCGTCGCCAATGTTGTTCCAAAGTCTGTACTTAAGGATTAGAAGTACAGTGTCTAGGCATCCGAAAGTGGGTAAAGGGTGGAGAAGAGAGAAACGTCAACCTTCGGCAAAGGAAACTAAGGAATATTTCTACGTTGGCGTTGTCTAGCTTCCAACTGTTCCTGGATGGTTATATCTTGTTCAATCATTGCCCATGAATGTTTGAGTTCAACCCGGGTAGTAGCTATTTTAAGAATAGTATCGAAAAGGTTTAAGGCAATGTGTGTTTTATTTGATAATCCGGGTTCGATACTGGGTTGTGTTGGTACAGGGACAGTCATGGAGGAACAGTGAAATAAGAAAAAATTCAGAGAGAAATTAAGTGTTGTCTCAATTTGGTCGTATAAAAGAAAGTTTACGGTTTCGGAAATAAAACGGGGTGCAAATCAAAGGGTCTTTCCCATAATTGAGTTATATCTTAATAAAAAGTATGAGGTGGGAGAAAAACATTTAGCTGTCTATGATGTAATGCTCCTATCAAGGGAGAATCTCACGTATAAACAGGAGAGGAAAACTGTAAGGAAATAACCTGATGTAGCATAAAATATATATAGAATTCTGAAAGTGTTGACTGGTCTTACACCTGTTGATAGCCGGTACAGAGGAAAAACAGTAAACAATTACAAAAAGCCAAAATTCATTCGCTATAGTAGTGGTCGTACTAAATTATAACGAAGCATTCATCAATTATGAATATGAAATGAAATGAAATATGAGATACGAGAAAGCAAACTCAAAACACAGTCATGACGGAATTAAGAATCTTCAGATTTACTTTGTATTAAATCTCAAAATGTAAAAACTATGTTACAATCGACACAAAAAGGTCCAGCCCTTTTTCTTTCTTTCTATGATATATTTATACAGTTTTACAATAAGACAGAATCTCAATCGTTACAAAAATTTCAGTTATGATAGGGAGGAGAGCAATCGCTTCATTTCTTCTTTTTTGTCTTTACTTGGTGCCATAAGTTTTTCCTCGCGCGTGCTCGGTACAAGTGACACATCTTTCAACCAGTCGAGATACCAGCCTTGATGGTTCTTCTTGACAGTTGGCCTCAAAAGAGTAACAATCTTGAGCTAATTGTGGTAGCTTATCTTCCATCTATCTATCTATGATGTCAATAGCGCATAATTGCACGCTTGGTTTAATCATACATTTGTCTATTTGGAATATGTCTGCCATAGTCATTTGGGAGATCTCGGTCGAATCTCTTTCCTCTTTGTCCTTTAAATCAAGCGAGATTTTTGCCATATTCATTTGAATCAATGCCTCGGCATTACTTCCGCTACCAATGCCTAGCAGATTTCCATCTATAGAACTAAAGGCCTCCTCTAAGGAATTCATTACCCTTTTGTCTTGCATCTTGCCTTCTGCGATGTTGTGCTCACATTCTTTTAATAGAATGTTTCCTCCGGTCTGCTCCTAAACAGTGAACCTGGAAGTACTTCTCGAATCCCTGTTGTTTGTGGCTATCACAGCCTCTTGGAAGGCGACCCGTGCTACTCCAGCTTCCCTTTCTCTAGCAGTTAAATTCTCCAAAACTTGATTAACCAGCAAGAAGTTGTCCCGAATATCCTCTACCATGCCGAGTAAATTTTGTTGGGCCACAGAGACTCTTCTCTGAATCTCCATCGCTTGGGACTAAAACATCCTGATATCTATCACTTTGCTTTCGGCGATTTCCACCCTAGCCTGTAGTTGTTGGATCAAATCTTTTTGTTGGCTCGCTTGCATCTGACCATCTCTAACCACTAGTTGTGCTTGTTCGAGCTTAGTCTTGAGCAACTTTATCTCATTTTTATCGACCAACCTTGCTTTCTCTATACCTACACTCGCCTGGTCTTTGGTAGTCTCCGTTGTTGTGGCTAGTCTAGCTTCCAGGGTCTTGATGAGGTGATTCTTTTGTTTTAGCTGGTTTTTTAAGACCCCGACTGAAAATTGATTCGTCATGTCGTATGCTCCTAATGTCTTTGCTATTTCAGTCGTGAATTGTTCATTCCTCTTGTCTTTTCCATCAGTTATAACTTTGTATTTCTTGGTCGTTGACTCTCCTTCCTAATAGAATTCCCTCTTTACCACTGCCTTTCTCTTCTTATCGAAGAAAAAATCATTCAAAGGGAGTTCTTCTACCCTTATAGGCCTCAACGCTTCATTGAAGATCCATCCTACATCAATATTTCCCTAAGTTGACTGCAAGGGAGTAACTGATGTGATAGGTTCTCCGATCTGCTTCGTTGATTTTCCTGGAGTAGTAACCGGACTCTGCTTCTTCAGTGGGTCAGGATTCTTTATCTCATCTTTCGGTCTCTTAGTTTTCTCTCCCTCGTCCTGGTGTTTTTCTTGATCGGGAGTCGCATCCTTATATCCTTCGGCATCTCTTTGTTTCGCCTCCACCGTACTTAGACTCTCACCCCGCAACACTGCGGGAAGACAACTGCGTCGATGTTCCTGGAACTTCAGAACATCGGCTCTTTCCTCGGGTGCCAAGATTTGTATCCAAGCTAGAATCTCAGCATAGGAACTTGCGCCTCGAAAAATGTCATCCGAGGGTGAATTCTCGTGCTCAAATCTCTTGAGCCCGCAACTAGCCAAATGATTGCTCACGACCCTTTGTGGATCATGCTTCTTGTATTCAATGAGAACAAAATTTAGGTCTTCCAGGGATGCCTCCTCAGCTTTGGCATGCCCGAAATATAATAAAGAATAAGAATTTAAATGAACAGAAAAAGGTGGCCATACCTTCTTTGAGTATCCCTTAAGCTCCTTGCTTATACCACCGATTACTGTTTTCCTAGCAACCTCACGACAAGCCAGCTTGTCGGGAATGAACAATGGAAATGCATGCGGGGGAAAAGAGGCCTCAAAAACTCTAAGATATGAAAATTCGGCTTCTACATACCAGTCAACTATGCTACTCAGATTTGTCACTATATTGTCCGAGGTCCTGGGTTGCAAGTGACCGAAAATAATGACATGCAGAGGCACCGTCACCCAGTTGAAGATTTCGTATATGAAATTTGTCGCTTTGTTTTCCCATAATTTTGAATGATACACGTGTATGGGCTCGTCTTCTGTTGGAGTCCAACTCCAGCTCATTAAGGGAAATGGTGTTAAAAAACAAACGGCGTCCATAATGTATGCAGACATAAAAAATGCAGCAACTTTTCCGCTTTCTTTCTGCGCCCGATACTCTGTGATCCGACTGGTCAAGTTGTCGAATAGCATCTTCGCCCAGTCGAAGGAACAACCTTCGGCAACTCGAAACATTAGAGGTACCCATGGAAGAAAGAAATGTGAGGTGTCCTCTCTCCCATATAATATGCATATCATCATGGCTACATACTTGTAGTGTGGTTCTAAAAAAGCTATTGAATATACACCATGATTGTCTGCCCTAAACTTCGCAGAGCACGAAACCCAATCTTTTATTAAGCTGGACATGGTTTTATCATACTGCACACATTCCTTCTGTTTGAATTCATCTAAGAATTCGGCACCATATGTAAAGTCAGACGCTGTGGGCAACTTATACATGGCTTGCAGATGTTCAGGCCTGAAAGTCCCGATGGTGACCTTCTGCTCATTCATGATGGTTCTGGTTGGTATGTCCACATGGTCTAATGCCCATCGGACCATATCATAATATGGTAGTAGTCGTGGCCTGGCTACTTCTTTGTGCATTTTAGATTGGATGACGATCTTATACTTGGTGGTTATATCATCTTTTTCGTTGTCGCTGGAATCATCGGAATAATCCACCAATTCAGCCTGCAGAACATCGGAAACGAAAGACCAGTTCAGGACAGAGTCGACACTTTGAGGTGAAGTATCAGCAACGTTGTCCGAACCTTGTCTCGAAACCTCAACACTGGCTTTGGATGCTTTTCGCGGAGCCATGGCTGGAGATTGTGCTTTAGCTCTTCTGCGGTAGAAATACGTATACATACAGAAGTTAGCTCACTAAGAAAATGTGCTCTGCATAATGTAGAAATGAATTTGCTATAATGAATAATCTCTCTTATATATATTCGAAAAACTCAGTACCTTTCAGAACAGGTCTGTCAAATCATGTTTTAGAAAAAAAATTAGCCATAAAAATCAGATCCTTATTCATCGATTTGCCCTATTTCATCATTAATGTCATAAATTTTGGTGGTTTGAAATGTCAGCTGGCGTATGGAAGGAATAAGGCTACCTCGTAAATCGTGGAAGCATCGAAACACGGGATATGTATTGAGTTAGCTTAATTAATCTGGTTTTACCAACGTTAATTAATCTTTCGCCACTCGTTGTATCGGGAAATTTGATTTAACCTTTTGAACCTCTAACCCCCGAAAATGCGATGATTGATTTTGATTAATAAAAACATAATTATGATTAGGAGCTTAATTAATTTCGTAATTATTTATATTCGTTGTATCGTGACTCGGAGCTTCGAAGGTAAGTTTCCGGGAAGTTTGCATGCCGAGCTGCGAAACCGCGAGATCGCGATAATACGACTTAATTAAAAGGGAAGATAAACTCGGATTAAGTTATTAATTAATTATGTTTGTATCCTTATCGTAATTTTGCGAATCAGGGTTTAGACGGTGTAACTTTTAAAAAAGAAAACGCCGAGTGGTGAATTGACGACAGAACTTTTACCATGGTTTGGATTTTACTTTTAACCTTGACACGGGTTACTAAAATAAGGACTTCGTGTTCTCGACTATCAGGGCTACGACAATAAACTTTTGGATTTTGTGAATGCCGAGGTGCAAAAACCCAATGACGTTTAATCACGGTTTAGGAAAACTTTACTCTCGTTACATCCCTGGGTGAAAATTAAAATGATTTCACCATTTCTTTGCTCAGGACGTGTGAACTACGTGATTTATAGCATCCGACCTACGAGATCCTGAGGTAGAACAAAAAGAGGAAACATTTTTACAAAAGGTGGGACTCGCCTCGAGAGTACAATAATCATCGTTGTTTGCATGATAAAGCTTCGGAGATTTTGAAACCACAGACGGAAAATATGAAAACCATCTTTCGATTTTGAGCATTAAAAATGAAATTTGTGGTGGGCTAGAAAAACAAAGGTGGCTCCAACATAGGCTCCAACTAGGGATCTCGCTTTCTTGTAAGGCGGGAAGAATAGTAGACCACATGCCAATATTGGGTAAATGGAGTCAATAGCTTCAATCAGGCGAAAAGGCTCCTGAGAATAGGGTATCGAAGGGGGAAAGAGACTTCGTTCTTTACCTTGAAAATCTTTTTCAAACTCAGATACTTTTTTTAAACTTAGCTGTAGTCCCTTTCACGACTTTCCCTTTCCCGCTACTAAATTCAGGTCTGCTTTAAGACAATCAAAACAGTCCTGGGAGACCCAACAAATCTTGCGGCTATCAGCTTGCATCAAAATAAGAAGATTATATGTTTTTTAATTGGGAAGTCTCGTCTGAACTCGGGATGTAGATCAGGTTTTTAAGAAGAATTAGTTACCGGAGTAGAGTGATATTTATGTATAACAGCCTTACAAATATCTCAGATATTGCTTCACTGCGAGTGAGCCTGTTCAGTACCCCGATGAAGTTATCTGGCCCCTTTTACTGAATTTCCTTTCACCACTTCGGAATATATTCATGCATTTAAATGTTGAGACGAGGGCAATCATTTCTGAATTTCCTTTCATCGTCTCTTGGACTAGGTGGGGGCAATCATTTATGAATTTCCTTTCACCACCTGTCTTATAATTTGCTTTTAGAGCGCGAAGATGGGGGCACTCAGTTTGTATCAGGGCTAATATCTATGTAATATTTTGCATTATAGGTCTGTCAAATTACTTTGATTACTCGGTACCAACCTTCCCTTGACCTTCACTACACCTTCATTCATAGGGAAAAAGGGAAAATAACTTTATTAGGGCACTCTATTTGAGCAAGCTTCAATCCTCCGATGTCGTTCAAAAAACCTAGGAAAGTTAGGATCACTTTAAACATTCCTTCGTTTAGCAGGGGATCGAGAAGTTGTGAAGACCTGCTTTCTTTCCACAATCTATTTTGAAGCTCACGAGGTTGAAACAAAAAACTCTTATCCCTTGTTATATGAAACGGAAAGATAGTGACTTTTTAAAAGGCAAACACGAAGATAGAAAGGATGCTAGGTAGTGACTTACTGACTGAAAATACAAAAGTCAAAAATTCAAAACTGACTCTTGTAGATACTTTCGGGGATACTTTACTTTGACTGATTGCTTTTAAGTTGGGTGAATCATTTAATTTGTCTTAATTTTTCATAGACTATTAAACCAAGAAACAACTCTGTTATTTATCAGTTCAGCTGATGTTTCTGTTTGAGTGAGGTGACATCGGTTTTATTTAATAGTCCTTTAGAACATGTCTTTTGGGAAATCTCATCTTTACCTATTCATTTCAATTTCTTTGCGCAATATGAAATTTCTTAGGTATCACCTGTTTAAGTCGATTTATTTCTGACACCGACTTTCAGTTTACTTCTCCTGCTTGTTTTGTATGCAGTTGGAATCCTATAAGAGGCAAATACGAATATTATCGGGGCTATCTGAAATGTATCGAAAGTTCATGAACGAAAAAAGAAAATCAAGAGCAATGCTTAATGAAAAATATATATATGTACACAAAATATATAATTTTATTTTTTTTTTTTTTTTGAATTTGGCGACTGTTACGTCATATAATGCTTCAGATACCACCCATTGACAGGGGCGTTGAGGACTTCACCATCTATATTTTCTAGTAGGAAAGAATTTTTTCCTTCCAAAGACGAGACCCTAAATGGCCCATACAAGAGGTGGTCAAATTAATCATGTTTTGTTGCTTCTTCCTTTCTTGCATCCCACCTTAACACTAAATCACCTGGGAGGAAATATCTATCCTTTGCTTTGCGGTCGAATAATGCCTTCATGTCATCTTGGTAATTTTGCATCTTTTCATCTACTTCGACTCTATGTTGTTGAACCTCGATCAGTCGATTGATCCTTCTGGTGACATGATTGGGTTCTTCATTTTGATCTTGCCATAACTTCATTACTGGGAGCGCTAGGTTTATAGGTAGCACACCATCGGTCCCATATACCATCTAAAAAGGAGAAATGTCGATTGACCTTTTTGTGCTTGTGCGATTCTCCCACAATGCGTATTTTAAGTGCACATGCCAAGACCTTTTATTTTCATCCAATACTTTCTTGATTATATTTACCAGGCTCTTGTTAGATGATTCGGCCAATCCATTTCCCTGGGGGTAATATGTTGTGGAATGGCCGAGAACGATGTTATACTTTTGACAGAAGCTGATCATAGACATAGATTTAAAGGCCTGGGCATTGTCAGTAACTATCTTTCAAGGGCACCCAAATCTAGACAAAATATTGTCTTCTAAAAAATCGATTACCACCGAGTCTGTTTCCCTTTTGGTTGGAATGGCTTCCACCCATTTAGTAAAATAATATGTTGCAGTTAAGATCCACTTGTGTTGAGCACTGGAATGGGGATTAATTTCTCCTATGAAGTCTAGACCCCATTGCTGAAACGAGGCTTCAGATTTGACTGGAACTAAAGGCAGTGCCGAGAGATTTTGTTTACCTGCAAATAGTTGACAAGGGTTGCAGGCACGCACTTTGGCATTAAAGTCCGAGAAACGTTTTGGCCAGTAGTACCCAACCCTCAGAATCTTGTAAGTTGTATCTCTCCAAGCATGATTCCCCCCACAGATTCCCTCATGAAATTCATCTATAACCCGCTGAGTTTCTGATTCGACTAAACAGACTAGCAGGAAACCGAGTGGATCTTTCCAATATAGCTGACTTTCGGCGATACAATATTTAACTGCATGGATTTTTAAAGTCCTGGCTTTAGATGGTGATATCTCATTTGGGCATTTTAGAGTGAGTAGGTACGACACTATGTCTCTATACTAGCCTGACGATATGAACTTTTATTCGATCTTGTTTGGACCTGTTTCCTCATTCAGCTCGTTTAGGTTTGTGTCTTCGTCGCCTTCCCATAGGAAATTGATATCTAGGGCTCTGAAATTCGACTCAGCTAAGAGCTTGGCCAGGCCTTTCCCTTTTATCAATTTGTTTGGTTTGACTTCCAGATCAAATTCTTGGATTTTGGCAAGCCATCGCCCTCTTTTCCCATCGTTGTCTGGCTTTACCAATATATCTTTCATAGAACTGGTAGGCACGTACGCAATTATCTTTGAGTATAGTACATATGTTATGAATGCCTTTAATTCTTTTACCATGGCGTACGCCTGTTTTTCTATTATATCATACTTCAGTTCTGCGTCTCTAAGGCTCTTGCTGAAAAAGGCGATCGGTTGTTTGAATCCTTCTTCGTTCTTTTGTAAGAGCACCACGGCGATAGTGTGTTTGGAGGCAAATGAGAAGATAAGAAAATCTTTTAGATAGTCGGGGCTCGCTAACACAGGTGCCTCGCTTATGACTTTCTTAATATGTGTGACCGATGCTTTGGCCTCGGTTGTCCATTTTACTTCGTTGTCCTTCTTCAACATACCTGTGATCAATTTTACAATCTCAGTGAAATTCGGGATAAACCTTCATAAAAAAATTATTCTTCCTAAGAAAGATTGAATGTCTTTTACATTTCTGGGAATATTTATAGTATATATTGCTTCAATCCTCTTAGGATCAATCCTGATTCCATCCCTAGATACGATATGACCCAAAAGCTTACCTTCCCGCATGGCGAAATGTGATTTCTTTGGGTTTAAAGATAGACCAAACCTGCGGCATTTTTCGAAAGTCTGTTTAAGATGCATCAAGTGTTCTTCGTTGGTTTTAGAGAAAATCGTCAAATCATTGAGGTAAATGACTACGAATTTATCTCTTTCTCCTATGAAAGCGATGTCCATAGCACGCTGGAATGTGGCCCCTGCATTCATCAAACCAAAAGGCATTTTTTCATACATGAATGTACCCCATGGTGTGGTGAAAGCAGTTTTTTCCCTGTCTTGTTCATTCATGGCGATTTGATTATAACCAGAGAACTCGTCGATCATAGACATTCGGTTTGCTCCAACTACTTTTTCTAACACATGGTCCATTTTGGGCAGCGGATAGTTGTCCTTGAGAGATGACTTATTTAAGTTTCGGAAATCCACACACAGTCTGATTTCCCCATTCTTTCTCTTGACCAGGACCAGGTTTGCTACCCAGTCTGAATATCTCAGAGGTACTATTATTTTCGCATCTAAAAGTTTCTTAACTTATTTTTCGATCATAGGTAACAAAATGGGGTTGATCTGTCTAAGCTTTTGCCTAAATGGTTTGACCCCGGGCTTTAAAGGTATCTTATGATCAATTACGGAAGTGTCATATGTTCTTAACTCATCATAAGACCAGGAGAAAACATCCTTATACTGTCTGAGTAGGTCTTTATACTTACTTTTTACTTCGGGAGGAAGGAAATTGGATATTTTTACCATCCTGGATTTCGCTTCAGTTCCTATATCACAGTCCTCCACTTCTTCTGGTTGGGGTTGTAAAGTGGATTTTACAGGTACGTCGTTCTGATCAAAAGGTCTTTCTAAAGGAATCAATCCTTTTGGAATCTGGTTTCTTTTAAGGACCAACATACGATGATCCACAATTTTTTCTCAGAAATATTTAGGATCTTCCCCTTCTTGCATGATCCATATCGGGTCATTTTGATTTTCTTGGTCTGCATGAGTTTCGGAGAATTCACCCATTGCTTCAAGAAATTTCTTAATTTGTTCGTCATCCTCAAAGACCTACCATTGTTGGATATTGTCTAGTATAGATGGTCTGTGTCTGATTTCAATGTGATATTTTAATTTGAAAGTCGTGGGAGGAGAGAAGGTTGAAGTTGCTTTAGCCAATGCGTCAGCATGTAAATTCTCTGCGCGTGGGATGAAGTGGACATTTACGGACAAGAAAAAGTTTTCCATGAGATCCCAGGCACAATTCTTGTATGATCTTAATCTGGGATGCTTGGCTTGGTACTGTCGATTTATTTGTTTGACTATTAACTCTGCATGTCCATATACCTCTAAGTTATTTATTTTTATCTTTTTGGTAGCCTCTAATCCTAATACCAACGCTTCATATTCACATACGTTGTTAGTGTAATCTATATCCCACTGCAGTCGGTAGGAAAAAGGAACAATGAACTTACCTTCGGGAGCCACTAAAAGCACTCTTGCACCTGCCCCTACAGAAGATGAGGCACCGTCAAAATACATTTTCCAGACATCGGTGCTACACAGATCCTCTGTCATGTAACTTGACTCTTCTCGCTCTATATCGTTTTCCGCTGGACAACCATCTAAACCATCATCAAAAGACAAAATACAATTTCCCAAATCTTGGTCCGCAATGTAAATAGGTAAATTGTTTGGGTTTTGAGGTTCACTCACTGTATATGCTAATCTCGTTTCTCTGTACAACCGAGTAAACTGACCACCAAACACAAGAATTGTGGCGAATGTCATATCCAATTGAAGAGAACCCCCCAACTTGGCTCCCCATGACCTAGACAATAGTAAGCCATACTTAGGGGGAATATCTGCAATAACCACATCCATTAGGATACTCTTAACCGGGACCTGCACCAGGGTAACTACCAAATCTTTTATCATCCCTATACACTTAACCCCTCTTGACTCAAAAGAGTAAATATCTCCATAAGGTCTGGTGATCTAGAGACCCAATTTGTCCATAATAATCTTAGGCATAAAGTTATGGGAGGCTCCGGAGTCTAACATGCAATTATGTAGCAATTGATCATACACATTTAAAGTGATATAAAAGGGAGCAATGGTTTCTTTGGCCCCTTTAAAATGGGGACCAAAAGTGATGTTAGGTTTTTCATCTTCTAGGTTTAAAACATCAGACTGGATTTCTAGCTCAGAGACACCCATCGCTTTGGTAATCTGCTTCCGATAAACGGGGTTTTTTGCTAATTCTACCAAAGGGATTGGTATCTTAATTTTATTTATCTCGTTTTCAAAACTGAAAGCTCTGCTCACATTGTCTGTTTCTTTGGTTGAGACTTCTGAATCCTTCCTTTCCGACTTATTCGTCTGGACCGCTTTATTACTCATAGTCTTGGTTGAAGGCCTAACTTTATTTACTTTTTCGGTTCCTTGTGCTTGGGTTTCAACTTTTTCCACTTCGGACTCTTGTGTGCTTAACACTTTTGTTTTACTGTTGGGTAATAAGGTCTCTTCCGGAGTAGGCTCATAAGCTTGACCTCTTTGGAGGATTTTCTTGGGTTGAGTAGTTGAGGTGGGCTTACTCTTAGATCTTAAGTTGTACTTGGGTTGGATCTCAGCCATTATCATTTTAGTTTCTTGTTGAGAGCCACAAAGGCCAGTATGATCACTTTCTTCACCCTTTTCCAACGATTGTTGAGTGTTTAGATATTTTTCATAATATTCTCTAGTCAGATACGGTTGCGTGCAGTCATCACCAAAGTTCATGACATCATTATCCGAATCTCTGAAATCTTGGAGATCGCTCATTCCTATAAAATTTTCGCTCTTTAGAGGAACTTGAATTTTTTTTATCTTCGTTTTTTATTTGTCTTTGTTGGTTTGGGGGATTGGGGTTCCTCTTGAAATCATTTTTTGGGAAAGAATCAGCTTTGGCCTGTTCAAGCTCCATTCTGGATATTTTATTAGATAGTACTTTAATTACTCTGGCCATATCGTCTACCCTATCATCTGCGAATCTATTAGACCCTGACGGACCTGCTTGTTCTCTAAAGCATTTGGTTTCTCGGTTTCCAGTTTCTATTTTATCTTTAAGCTTACCATAAGCCATCATATTAGACTCAATTTCTACAGCATCGTACTGCATTCGGTTTAGGGTGGCTCCCCTTCTTTCCCGCAAAAGGAGTGCAAAATCCAGTTCGAAAGCCCCTGCAAAAGTTACCTTGGCCGCGGGTTGGGACGGTTTAACCTCGGCTGGGATTTTGTTATATAGTTTGTTAAATCTTTGAATAAAGTCCATGACTGTTTCTGAATTCTTTTTTGTTAAAGACCCAAATTCGGTTAAATAATATAAGTGGTCTTTTTTTTCGCCCCACTGTCTGAGGAAGGCATCTTCTAAGGCGTCATAAGACAAGATAGAAGTTGCAGGTAGACTTCGAAACCAAGTTCGGACCTGGCCTTCGAAGGTTTGAACAAGAAGCCTCGAATATACGTCTTCATGTTCAATACGTAGGATATCCGGGAATTGATCAAAGAAATTAATGTGTTCATCCGCGGTCAGGTCCCCTTCCCCGATGAATTTTGGTAAATTTTTTATGTAATTTTCGGGAAGGTCGTGTAGAGGGACGGGCAATACCAAGGGAGCATATCTGGCTGCAACTTTCACAAACACTCTAAGAGGGGGGGCAGGCCCTTGGCCTCTAGCTCCTCCTAGAGGAGCTCCTCCCCCTCCTCCTCCGATAAACCCTCCACCTCCTCCTATAAACCATCCACCTCCTGCTCCAGCGGTTGCCATCATTATTTGTGGAAAGTTGTAAAGGGGGTTTCGGAAAATTAAAAGTGAATCTTTATTTTCTTCGCGAAGAGGAAAATCTGACGAGGAAAGATAAGGAATGCGAGGACTCAGTTCCTCGGATTTGCAAGAGACGAAATCAGGAGAACCGACGGGTGTGGAAACTGAATGTGTAACACACTCTTCAGAATTTGGTGAGGTCAGGAAATTTAACTGAAGGAAAGATGGTATGTCAACTGCCAACGAACTTTCAAGAGGGCCCTTTCCTTTTTGTACTAAGGAGATTGTCGGATGAATCTCACTCCTAACTTCAGAGCAGTTTGGCGTTAAAACTTTAGCATCAAAGAGAGGACTGCGTGAAGTTGAGGGTTCAGAAGGACTCTTAGTCTTTAGTTGTGGGGTTTTAAGTTTGTAGACAGCAGCGGTTGGCTTAAGAGAGCCTCTCGCCTTTAGAATCTTCTCGGGATCAGTAATGGGCGTAATCTACTTACCATCTGGGTTTTGTCTGGTATTCCTTCGACTGGATGCCAGTTTATTATTTGTGGAGTCGCCAAGTGAAAGATTGAAAATCCTTAAAAGGGTGTGTACTCTTTGTTCACTATCAAAGGGTAACACTTTCAACGAAAAACAAATGTCGTTTTCCCATGGAAAAAGATTTCGTAACTTCGGTCCCCAGCAACGGCGCCAAAAAGATGTTGTTCCAGAGTCTGTACTTAAGGCTTAGAAGTACAGTGTCTAGGCATCCAAAAGTGGGTAAAGGGTGGAGAAGAGAGAAACATCAACCTTCGGCAAAGGAAACTAAGGAAGATTTCTACGTTGGCATTGTCTAGCTTCCAACTATTCCTGGATGGTTATATCATGTTCAATCAATGCCCATGAACGTTCGAGTTCAACCCAAGTAGTAGTTGTTTTAAGAATAGTATCGAAAAGGTTTAAGGCAATGTGCATTTGATTTGATAATCCGGGTTCGATATTGGGCTATGTTGGTACAGGGATAGTCATGGAGGAACAGTAAAATAGAAAAAACTTCAGAGAGAAATTAAGTGTTGTCTCAATTTGGTCGTATAAAAGAGAGTTTACGGTTTCGGAAATAAAATGGGGTGCAAATCAAAGGCTATTTCCCGTAACTGAGTTATATCTTAATAAAAAGTATGAGGTGGGAGAAAAACATTTAGTTGTCTATGATGTAAGGCTCCTATCAAGGGAGAATCTCACGTATAAATAGGAGAGGAAAACTGTAAGGAAACAACCCGATGTAGCATAAAATATATATAGAATTCTGAAAGTGTTGACTGGTCTTACACCTGCTGATAGCCGGTACAGAGGAAAAACAGTAAACAATTACAAAAAACCAAAATTCATTCACTATAGTAGTGGTCGTACTAAATTATAACTAAGCATTCATCAGTTATGAATATGAAATGAAATGAAATATGAGATACGAGAAAGGAAACTCATAACACAGTCGTGACGGAATTGAGAATCTTCATATTTGCTTTGTATTAACTCTCAAAATGTAAAAAATCTGTTACAATCGACACAAAAAGGTCCAACCCTTTTTTTCTCTTTCTATGATATATTTATACAGTTTTACAATAAGACGGAATCTCAATCGTTACAAAAATTTCAGTTATGATAGGGAGGAGAGAAGTCGCTTCATTTCTTCTTTTCTGTCCTTACTTGGTGCCAGAATTTTGTCCTCACGCGTGCTCGGTACAGCTGACACATCTTTCAACCAGTCGAGATACCAGCCTTGACGGTTCTGCTTGACAGTTGGCCTCAAAAGAGTTACAATCTCGGGCTAATTGCGGTAGCCTGTCTTCCATCTGTCTGTCTATGATGTTGATAGCGCATAATTGCACTCTTGGTTTAATCATACATTTGTCTATTTGGACTATGTCTGCCATAGTCATTTGGGAGATCTCGGCCGAATCTCTTTCCTCTTTGTCCTTTAAATCAAGCGAGATTTTTGCCATATTCATTTGAATCAATGCCTCGGCATTACTTCCACTATCAATGCCTAACAGATTGCCATCTATAGAACTAAAGGCCTCTTCTAAGGAATTTGTTACCCTTTTGGTTTGTAGCTTGCCTTCTGTGATGTTGTGCTCCCATTCTTTTAATAGAATGTTTCCTCTGGTCTGCTCCTAAACGGTGAACCTGGAAGTACTTCCCGAATCCCTGTTGTTTGTGGCTATCACAGCCTCTTGGAAGGCGACCCGTGCTACTCTAGCTTCCCTTTCTCTAGCAGTTAAATTCTCCAAAACTTGATTAACCAGCAAGAAGTTGTCCCGAATCTCCTCTACCTTGTCGAGTAAATGTTTTTGGGCTGCAGAGACTCTGCTCCGAATCTCCATCGCCTGGGACTGAAACATCCCGATATCTATCACTTTGCTTTCGGCGATTTCCACCCTAGCCTGCGGCTGTTGGATCAAATCTTTTTGTTGGATCGCTTGCATCTAACCATCCCGAACCACCAGCTGTGCTTGTTCGAGCTTAGTCTTGAGCAGCTCTATCTCATTTTTATCAGCCAACCTTGCTTGCTCTATACCTACACTTGCCTGGTATTTGGCAGTCTCCGTTGTTGTGCCTAGTCTATCTTTCAGGGTCTTGATGAGGCGATTCTTTCGTTTCAGCTGGATTTTAAGACCCTGACTGAAAATTGATTCACCGTGGCATATGCTCCTAACGTCCCTGCTATTTCAGTCGTGAATTGTTCATTCCTCTTGTCTTTTCCATCAGTTATAACTTTGTATTTCTTGGCCGTTGACTCTCCTTCCTGATAGAATTCCCTCTTTACCACTGCATTTCTCTTCTTATCGAAGAAAAACTCATTCGGAGGGAGTTGTTCTACCCTTATAGACCTCAAATCTTCATTGAAGATCCATCCTGCATCAATATTTCCCTGAGTCGACTACAAGGGAGTAACTGATGTGATAGGTTCTCCGATCTGCTTCGCTGATTTTCCTGGAGTAGTAAATGGACTCTGCGTCTTCGGTGGGTCGGGATTCTTTATCTCAGCTTTCGGATTCTTAGTTTGCTCTCCCTCATCCTGGTGTTTTTCTTGATCGGGAGTCGCATCCTTAGAGCCTTCGGCATCTCTTTGTTTTGCCTTCGTCGTACTTGGACTCTCACCCCACAACACTGCGGGAAGACAACTGCGTCGATGTTCCTGGAACTTCAGAACATGGGCTCTTTCCTCGGGTTCCAAGGTTTGTATCCGAGCTAGAATCTTGGCATAGGACCTTACACCTCGGAAAATGTCATCCGAGGGTGAATTCTCGTGCTCAAATCTCTTGAGCCCGCAACTGGGCAAATGATTGCTCACGACCCTTTGTGGATCATGCTTCTTGTATTCAATGAGAACCAAATTTAGGTCTTCCAGAGCTGTCGCCTCAGCTTTGGCATGCCTGAAATCTAATAAATAATAAGAATTCAAATGAACAGGAAAAGGTGGCCATACCTTCTTTGAGTATCCCTTAAGCTCCTTGCTTATACCTCTGATTATTGTTTGCCTAGCAACCTCACGAAAAGCCAGCTTGTCGGGAATGAACAATGGAAATGCATGCGGGGGAACAGAGGCCCCGAAAAATCTAAGATATGAAAATTCATTTTCTACATACCAGTCAGCTATGCTTCTCAGATTTGTCACTATACTGTCCGAGATCCTGGGTGGTGGGTGACCGAAAATAGTGACATGCAAAGGCACCATCACCCAGTTGAATATTTCGTATATGAAATTTGTCGCTTTGTTTTCCCATAATTTTGAATGATAGACGTGTATGGGCTCGTCTTCTGCTGGAGACCAACTCCATCTCATTAAGGGAAATGGTGTTAAGAAACAAACGGCGTCCATAATGTATGCAGACATAAAAAATGCAACAACTTTTCTGCTTTCTTTCTGCGCCCGATACTCTGTGATCTGACTGGTCAGGTTGTCGGATAGAATCTTCGCCCAGTCGAAGGAACAACCTTTGACGACTCGAAACATTAGAGGTACCCATGGAAGAAAGAAATGTGAGGTGTCCTCTCTCCCGTATAATATGCATGTCATCATGGCTACATACTTGTACTATGGTTCTAAAAAATCTATTGAATATACACCATGACTGTATGCCCTGAACTTCACAGAGCGCAAAACCTAATCTTTTATTAAGCTAGACATGGTTTTATCATACTGCACACATTCCTTCTGTTTGAATTCGTCTAAGAATTCGGCACCATATGTAAAGTCGGACGTTGTGGGCAACATATACATGGCTTGCAGATGTTCAGGCCTGAAAGTCCCGATGGTGACCTTCTGCTCATTCATGATGGTTCTAGTTGGTATCTCCACATGGTCTAATGACCATCGGACCATATCATAATATGGCAGTAGTCATGGCCTAGCTGCTACTTTGTGCATTTCAGATTGGATGACGATCTTATACTTGGTGGTTATATCATCTTTTTCGTTGTCGCTGGAATCATCTGAATAATCCACCAATTCAGCCTGCAGAACATCGGAAACGAAAGACTAGTTCGGGACAGAGTCGACACTTCGAGGTGAAGTATCGGCAACGTTGTCTGAGCCTTGTCTCGAAACCTCAACACTGGCTTTGGATGCTTTTCACAGAGCCATGGTTGGAGATTGTGCTTTAGCTCTTCTGCGATAGAAATACGTATACATACAGAAGTCAGCTCACCAAGAAAATGTGCTCTGCGTAATGTAGAAATGAATTTTCTATAATGCATAATCGCTCTTATATATATTCGAAAAACTCGGTACCTTTCAGAACAGGTCTGTCAAATCATGTTTTAGAAATAAATTTAGCCATAAAAATACGATCCTTATTCATCGATTTGCCCTATTTCCTCATTAATGTCATAAATTTTGGCGGTTTGAAATGTCAGCTGGCGTATGGAAGGAATAAGGCTACCTCGTAAATCGTGGAAGCATCGAAACATGGGATATGTATTGATTTAGCTTAATTAATCCGGTTTTACCAACGTTAATTAATCTTTCGCCACTCGTTGTACAGGGAAATTTGCTTTAACCTTTTGAACCTCTAACCTCTGAAAATGCGATGATTGATTTTGATTAATAAAAACGTAATTATGATTAGGAGCTTAATTAATTTCGTAATTATTTATATTCGTCGTATCGCGACTCGGACCTTCGAAGGTAAGTTTCCGGGAAGTTTGCATGCCGAGCTACGAAACCGCGAGATCGTGATAATACGACTTAATGAAAAGGGAAGATAAACTCGGATTAAGTGATTAATTAATTACGTTTATATCCTTATCGTAATTTCGCGAGTTGGGGTTTAGACGGTGTAACTTTTAAAAAAGAAAACGCCGAGTGGCGAATTGCCAACAGTACTTTTACCATGGTTTAGCTTTTACTTTTAACCTTGACACGGGTTACTAAAATAGGGACTTCGTGTTCTCGGCTATCGAGGCTACGACAATAAACTTTTCGATTTAGTGAACGTCGAGGTGCGAAAACCCGATGACGTTTAATCATGGTTTAGGAAAACTTTACTCCCGTTACAGCCCTGGGTGAAAATTAAAACAATTTCGTCGTTTCGTTGCTCGGGACATGTGAACTACGTGATTTATAGCATTCGACCTACGAGATCACGAGGTAGAACAAAAATAGGAAACATTTTTACGAAAGGTAGGACTCACCTCGAGAGTACAATAATCATCGTTGTTTGCGTGATAAAGCTTCGGAGATTTTGAAACCACAGACGGAAAATACGAAAACCATCTTTCGATTTCGAGCATTAAAAATGAAATTTGTGGTGGGCTAGAAAACGAAAACCATCTTTCGATTTCGAGCATTAAAAATGAAATTTGTGGCGGGCTAGAAAAACAAAGCCGGCTCCAATAGCCAACATCAATGAAACGGAAACCGCAAGCAAATAGGCAAAGCGCTCATATGTACCCTCACTGTAAGTTTAGTCATCGCATCTTTCTTTGTTTCTCGGCCCGATTATTCCACTTTCTTAAATACAGATGTATAGGCAAACACTTATACCTTTCCATTTATTTTCTTTTGCAGCTATTGCACTCTATATTCTTTCCACAATCATGTTTCTTGTACATATTTCTCTAATGGTCTGTGGGAGCCCCAATTCCAGTCTACATGACAAACGCATTGAAATTCTGGTTTATATGTAACAGACTTTAATTTTTTTGTATATTTCAAAATTTGCAGTAGTATGTAACAAACTTTCATTTTTTGACATACTAGAAATAAAAAATGCATTTAAATTTTTATATGTTACAGACTCTATTCTTATCTTTCCGCATTTGGTATAACAAATGCATTTGTTTTTTAATATGTTAGGCTTGTATTCTTATCCTTCAACAGTCTGTATGGAAAATGCATCTACTCTTTTATATGTTACACACTTTTCTTTTTTTATATATTTCAAAATAAATGTTGTTCAACAATGCAAGCATCATTTCAAATGCATTTAAATTTTTATATTACTTATCTCCTATTAATTTTATGTCATCATATATTTTTTTCTTTCACCAGTCCATATGGAAAATGCATTTAAATTTCCAAATTTAATCTTGCACTGTCAACAAATTTTTTACTTTGTTATATACTTTCAAAAAAATTAGGTTTGCTATATACTTTCAAAAATTAGATGTTGTTGTGCCTGCTGACCGTCATTTATTTTTGCCCTATCTTCCGTGATATACATTTTGCACCAAACACTTCGTTTCATTTACAATTCGACCCCATTTTCCACAATTTTCTTTCTAACCTCTTGACAGGGACTGCGTTGCCACGCAACCTTGTTTTTTAATTGTAATGTGGCCTCCTTCCATGTGTCGCAAGTTAATGGGCCATGACGTCACACAAAATTTTCTTATATAAATCGCTATAAATTGACTTGCCAATTATTGTACACCCTAAAAAGTTTCATTGTACACCACAAGGGTTAAATAGGGCACAACTTTAAGTTTTTTTTTCACAAAAATGGAGAGATTTTGTGTTATTAAAATAATGTAACACTAAGCATGCAACATGAGGACAACAGATTTGAAAATTGTAGAAGCAGGCCCGAGAGGGACTTTGAGCAAAAACAAAAACTTCCTAATGACAAAAAAAAACTTTGCCGACCCAACAAATATCTTGTTCCATAATTACTAACAGAGTAAATCTTGATAGGGAACAACTTTAACTTATGCTTAACAATATTTATCATTTTGCATATCTTTGTGTTACTTTATTGTTTATTATCTCTAATTTATATGTTTTGGTATTCTAATATGTGTGACCAGTATTACTCCTTGTGTATACTCTACATGCCTTAAACGCTTCTACAATACAATTTATTAGCTCTTTGTATAGATTTAATGCAATGTTTTTGCACAAGGCTAAAATATTTTAAGATTCACAGTTCCCAAAGATTATAGGGATTGTTCCCCATTGTCCTTAGATCAACATGCATCCTCTATATATTATATTAAGAGTTCGATAACTAGCCAACGTTTTAAAAAAAAAATTCTTTGCCACAATTTAATCGAAATTAATGATTTTAATTACATGGATCAATTCACTAACCTCTACAACATCATAATTATACAATCTCAAAAACCTTTTGAACATTATAATTATACAATTTCAACATTATAATTATACAATCTCAAAAACCTTTTGAACATTATAAATATACAATTTTAAAAACCTTTTGAATATTATAATTATACAATCTCAATAATTCAAATTTCTAATTCCATCAAAATAAAATTGTTTTATTAATAATAATAATAATAATCTATTTTTAAGGTCACAGCCAAGCCAGATACCAAATTGGTGTATGATACCCCCTTGTTTGTGGGACAAGAGACCCTCTCCACACAGGGATTTAAATACTAAAATCTACGAAATTATACATACCCTAACCTCCTCTTGATTTTAACCATAAAAAAAATTATATTTATCATTGAAAGAAAAAATACCAAATCATAAGTTGTTTGTTGCCCTCCTTTAATATTATGTTATTATACCATTATTAACTCCTATTAAATAAATGAAGGATGGTATTTTCCCTACTATTTAGGACGATAGTGGCAAGTGAGTACATACATAGACACGCGAGTGTAACCCATAATAAATAATGATGATTATCACCTTAAATATGTGTTTGTGGTATGACAAGTCGTACAACCTTGTATTATTTTGGGAAGAGGATGTATGAATTATGGACTACTCCATTAACAGGGATTATATAAATAAGTTTAATTACAATATTTGTATTAGAGATGTGTTTTTATAGTTTAGTATAAGGGAGTATGAGAGAGATGTATAATTATTTTAATGTTAGATGAGATTAAATAAAATATCAATAATAAATAAAATATTTTCATCTCAATTCTAAAAAATATATTTTTTATTAACTTTATATATATATGAGATATGAGGGTTAGTTCAATTGGTCTAGAGCTAGATGTGAGTTTATCATGCTTGTTGTTGGTCACAGGTTTGACTCTTTTAATCTCTCTTGATTTCCCCAGGACGAGGCTCAAGATTCTATCAATAGGTGCTTTCTACATCCCAGTATGAAGGAGATGTGTAATTCCTTCATATCTTTATATGAAGTTGACATGTGGCATTTCAAAAATATTAATAACAAAAAAAAAAAATCGATGTCCACCTTAAGTAAAATATTTCAATATTGACTTAGTGCAACTTCCCAACTTCAAAGAATTCTTCTTTGGTTTCACTTTCAAGAATCCATGCTCCACAATTTTGAATTCCATGGTATCCTACCTTTATCTACATAACTATTTTCCCTATCATGTGTTGCCTTTAAATTCTTCTTGATCTTGACCATTTTCCCTTCTATTTCTCTGAGAAACTCTAGCCCAAGTACTACTCTCTCTGTTGTATTGTCTCAAGTAACTGGAGTATTTCACTTTCTGCAATATAAAGCTTCAAATGGACTCATCTTTAGTGAATCTTGATATCCATTATTGTAGACAAATTCAACTAAATGCAAGTAATCCTCCCACTTGGATAGCTTATCCATCACATACATTCTTAACATGTCTTCAATCACATGATTAACTCTCTCGGTTTTCCCATTATTTGTGGATGATAGGTTGTACTAAAATTTAATTTCATACCAAAACCCTTGAATAATCCCTTCCAAAAGTGTGAAAACCACTAATTTCCATTTTTTGGAATTCTAGATCTAACTTAAGAAATCATGCTTGTTGGTATTTTTATAGCCCTCATCACCATGGACCTACACCTGAAATTTTCACTTGATTATGACTTCATATACTCATGTTATGGGCAAAATATGATTTTGGCTTCAAACTCTTTTTTTTAAACAAAATTTTATTTTTTCTTGGCGTAGCATCCTTGCTAATGTAAGATGGCACATAGTTGCTAATGTGGCATTGATGTCCACATGTCAATCTCTAATTAATGGTTATGACAAAAAGAGGTCGATTAACTTTATGCTTCTAGCACATCACATTTGGATTTAAATGGTTCATACAAAAAAAAAAAAAAACTTATTTTTTGTTTGATGATTGATATGTACAAATCTATAAAACATTTCCTACTGTGAAGCTTTTTATCACTAAACATCAAAATTGTTTCTAGATTTTAGTCTTATTCATTTGTCTATCAAACATGTGCGTTGTGAGTAATAATAATAATAAGAAGAAGAAGAAGAAGAAGTACATTGCAAGTTTCGGTAGTAATATTTTGAGATGGCATTAGCATGTTAATGAGGTAATATAGTTATTGGAAAATATGGTATCTTTTATTAATCTATCAGATGGACAATCATTAAAAATAAATTAATTTTTATTTGTTGGAAATTTATTTTGTGTATAACTTGAGTGGGCCTAATGATTGAGAACATGTGTTTCCTCCTAAGAGGTCACGGGTTCAAATCCAAAGGGGGTAGAATATGTACACCTCCATAGATTTTAGTAGTCAAATGGCTACATGGAGGGGGTCCCTTGTCCCACAACAAGGGTGTCCCACACACCCCACAAACAAGGGGTTCCTACACACCAATTTGGTATATGGCTTGTTTGTGACCTTAAAATTAGATTGTTATTGTCATTGTTGTTATTTTTCCTATTCAGTGTTGCTATACTTTGAGATACTTTGGTAGTAGTGCCTATTTATATTAGATGAGTATTAAGTGATAAGTTGGATCATGTGCTACATTGTGTATAAAAATTTAGTGAATTTAGTCAGTGAGCAATAAGCACCTAGCCACACAGAATTAAATGCTCTGCACACTGTTATGTGCATCGTTGGATCCAATCCACATCCCAACATACAAAACATTTAATGCTTTGTAGCTAAGTGCTTATTGTTCACCATTTTAGTCAATGTAATATTAATCATTGATATCTTATTACTTGAGATTGTGGACTGATCTTATCATTCCATATGTCATATCTTCAAGGGCAAAATTGTCTACATATTGAAAGGAAAATCTCTACCTTATGAAGAAGCCAATTGTCAGCATTTAAAAAAGGTGGGTTTATTACAAAATTCCTACCATAAAGAAACAACCATACATACTCTCTTCTACTAGTGATTTAACTATGCATTATTAACCCATATATAACAAATGTCACTGGAGTGGAGATGTCCCTTCCGTCAAAGAACTTGAATTTGTCATCAAAGAATTTGAATTTGCGATGGAAAACAACTATATAGTGATCATTAATGCTACTTTCCCCTATTAGTGTCTTAAAACCTCATGAAGCTGAGATGTTGGTGCTACTTTTCCCTATTGATATTATTGATTTTAGTGATCATGCCTTGAAACCTCGTGAAGGTGAGATGTTGGTGCTACTTTTCCGTATTGATATTATTGATATGCCTTGAAGAATGGAGAAGCTAAGATGTTGGATGTTCCGCAAATCATTAGAAATAGAATACAAATATTCCTTAAAATTAATAAGTAGGAATTACAAAGTCATTATTGCTAAGATATGCATCTAGACATGGATAATAAGATGTTATAATGAACAAGAAAAAACAGTACATTTTGACTACATTTTGACTTGAATACTAAATATAATATAATATTTCTAAAAGATGTTTGATTACAAACACAAATCCTTTTTCATAATAGTTAAATATTCTTTTTGATGCAGTAGTACCAAAATAAAACAAAGAAAGTAGTGTATACCAAGCTAGACCAAAGTTATATTTTACTCATAGTATTTAGGACTATGAATCTTGTTGTTGTAATGTATGGACTAGAAATAAAGAGTTTTTGTGTGAAAAGATATTGTTTTGTTAAATTCTCTTATCATATATAAGAGAAAATATTTTTGTAAACAAAAAAAAATGACACCCTAGGCCATAGCAGAGAGATTTTATGCAAAGATTCATATACAAAACATTTTAAAAAATGGCTTCATAATAGTAGAAGGGAAGAGTATACTATAAGATAATAATATAATTTTTTTTTAAATAAAAGTTACTATTGTCCTCATAATATCCAGTATTAAACTCTGATTTAAAGTCAAAGAAATTTTAAAAGGTAAAATATGTATAACAACATCGTTGTTGATTATGACAAGCACACCTCTAGAAACCACAAAAAACAAATATTTACATTTGGAGCTAAACCCATGTCGTCCTTAAGGAGGTGAACGCATGGTTGAATATATTATTAGAATCTTTATAATAACTATAACTACATAGAGTCCAACGTATATATATATATATATTAGAATCTTTATAATAACTATAACTACATAGAGTCACGTTGGACTCGAGAGCTTCATTGCTCTTTAATGGTAGAAAAACCTAATGTAAAGTTCACAACAAAGAATTTTAAATATATAGCTCATATTTCGCAGAGCGTAAGGCTACCTATGTGGTTGTTTTATTTGATACATGAGTTGGTGAGAATTGACATAAGTCCCCAGAACACTATCACCTAGAAAACATGTTGAGGAAGTCTGGTTGTTTTATTTGATACATGAGTTGGTGAGAATTGACATAAGTCCCCATAACACTATCACCTAGAAAACATGTTGAGGAAGTCTTACAGAACGAAATTTCTTTAGTTAAATTTCTTTGGGGTTGTACCCATGGGGGTTTCTATTTGTTCTTCTCCTGGATCATAACCTTCAGGTTTTCAATTCATTTCTGCATCAAAACCAATATAAAATCAATTGATATCCAATTAAAGTTTAGAAAATAATCGGGAGATAAAATTTATATCGAAAGCTTCAAATAACTCCTTTACATTGTAGATAAGATATTAAGGATAAAAAGAAAAAGGCCGGTTTGAGGAGAGAGGAGAGAGAACGCCCAGCCAGGAGCAATGAAAGTAGAAGCTAGAGCGAAGTGTAGGTATATTGGAGGAATATATATGGGTGAAAAACAAAAACAAAAAACAGTAATGTGAAATCTCGATTGGCAACAAATGAAAGGCGTTGATGCGCTTCAGTTCGAGGGTTGTGTGATTCCCTTTTAAGTTTTTTCCTGGGATCGTTTCCAGGTTCGATATCGCAAGGCCTCTACCTTTTCTCTCTTTAGCTCCCGATCCATAAGCACGACCAACAAATTGACAGGCATTAATTTAGGGAGGTACACGTGATTTGAAGCGGATCTCCGGATCTCCTCTTTGCGCGCATGATCTCCTCTTCAACCTTAAAGAGCCTTCTATTGAAGGATCCGTACGGTAAGCCATCAGTCCCAGAAAATGAAAGATATTTCTTAGGGTTGTCGCATCTGAGTGGTTTACCAATATTTGCTTCTTGTGTGTCTATCAGCTTGTATGGCTTTGTGGTTTCTTGAACGACATTGATGTAGAGATTAGAGCTTAAGGAAAACACATTATGAAATGCATAACAGTTGTATAGTGCAATCTAATGCCATGTGTGTGCATGCATGTGATCTAAGCCCAGTGGTGGAGACGGTGTGAAAGCTATGGTTGTATTAGATCTAAGGCTAGGTGGTGTGAAAGCTGTGGTTGTATTAGATCTAAGGCCAGGCAGTTGAGACGTGAAAGCTATGGTTGTATTAAATCTAAGGCCAGGCGGTGGAGACAGTGGTCTTATTTGTCAGATTTGAAAGCTATGTATTTGTCACTAGTGCATGCGAAGTGTTAATGCACCTAGAAAGAAGGGTAACAAACTTATAGATTATATGTAACAATGTTAAGAATGAAAAGATTTCAGATTGCATATAATTTAAAAAAAAATCATATAATCCTAAAAAGCTAGGTTATACAATGAATAAAATATAGGATATATAATAAATAAAATATAAGATATATAATGAAGAAAACACCTTAGGAGTGGCGAAGTCTGAAATAAGACTTTGAATGTTACAACCAATAGAATTGTAAATAAATATTTTTTCACAAAATATTTAATAAAAAAATTATAAACTATGTTATAAATTTATGGATATAATCGATGTATTAAAATTCAACGATGAACTGATAATCATTTAAAGGTAAATCGAACGCTAGAGTCTCTGGCTTGCCTTCGGTAGGAACTAATAATGATGCTAAAATGTAAAAGTGATTTGTCCGTTGTTGTTGATCACTCGAAATGACTATCAAAGCTTTCATTTGTTTTCACTAGAGTCCGTGGCTTGCCTTCGGCAGGAACTAACAATAATGATGCTAAAATGTAAAAGTGGTTTGTCCGTTATTGTTGATCACTCGAAATGACTATCAGAGCTTTCATTTGTTTTCACTGGAATGTTAAGAAAATACATTTTAAAAATAAAGTTAGCGTGTATGCATGTTATGCTTAGTAGTGTAACACAAGGGTGTTCACCAAAATGCCATTTTGAAAAACAATAGCGAAACAACAATTGAGACACAAAAGCATAACTAGTAACTTTTAAGCATTACAAATGCGAGAAGCTCCATGTAATTTATAGTAATCAAGTTTGAATTCAACACTCGTGAGATTAATAAAATGTTATTTTTATTGTTATTCATTCTTGGGATTAACATTTGTTATTTTATTTGAATTATTTACAACAATTTGTAGAGCATTTAACTTTAATAGAAATACATTTAGTTTTTTTATGATGTGTTGTTTATTTGGTTCCAAAGTTGATTGGTTAACTCAATTAAGACAACAACATTATATTTTTTTTTTTGGAGACACTGATATATCATTGGATTTGCTACCTTTTCATAATAACTCCTAGATTTGATGTCACAACCATATAATATCAGTAGCATTATCACTTTGATTTGATGTCACAGATTTGATGTCACAACCATATAATATCAGTAGCATTATCACTTTGATTTGATGTCACAACCATATAATATCAGTAGTATTATCAATAAAGTGAGGGAAAGAATACCATTGGAATGATGGTAATAAGTAGTTCACAATGTGCAGATGAAAAAGTCGTTGAGGATAGGCATCTCATAGTCCTTTTGGTTAGATTGATTTTAAGTTTCTCAAGTGGTAGCAATTTTGTGTGAAATTGTTGAGGAAAAATATACAATATAGACTTGCATCTCATCTAACAAGAGACCCATGCCAAAATAATTTAATATAATTGGAAATGTGTGCCAAAAATAATCTAATATAATAGTTCATGGAAGTAACTACTTTGTGTAGATCTGTTATATTACAACTTCAGGAGTTTTATCAAATGTATGATGACATTGTTAAGAAGTCGGAAGTGACACTGGTGGAGGAATATGAGATTCCAATAATCTCAAGAGTTAAAGTTGATCTTCATGGAAATATTAAGCTAGACCTTCTACATAGCAATTGCTTCTCTTTCATTCAACATGTTTGGTAATATTTGATACTTCCTTGGGAATATCTCCTCTCTCACATTATTCTAGTGATCCTAAACCCTTAGACTTGGATCACAATTAGGTATACAGAAAATATAAATGAAAAAAATAAATACTAAAGAAGAGACAAATAAGATGAAATATAAAATGTACCTTGTATTAATCATTATTAGAAGAATAGAAGCAATGTTCGCTTGTCATCTTTTGCTAAGTAGAGTTCCCATTACAACAATACTTGATCTGAAATGGATATGAACCAAGAATGGTTGTAAGACTTGATACCTTCAAGATTATTTTGGTAATTAATGAAGGTTAGCTTCAATATTATTTCAGTGATTAATGAAGGTTATGCAAGCATTGTAAAACAATGTCTAAAGTGAATGAGACAAAATAGATGAAAAAAAGAGAAATGGCTAAAATAGAAGAAAAATGAAATGAGAGAAGAGTAAGCAATGTGAAATGAATGGTCATGTTGTTGGTCTTCCCATTGCCCTAGATCTCCATATTTCATCTTGTATGTTCATTCCTAAAGGGTCTTTTGGGGGCTAGGAGAGAAAGAGATAGAGAATGCCATGAAAGTATTGTACCAAAAATCACTGAGATGAATAGATTGAGAATCCATTCAAGGATATGTTGTTGCTATGTGGAATTCATTTATATAAATATGTAGATCATAATTAATTGTCTATGGTTGATTAATACTTGTGTACTTGCTTAGTGTTATAACACTAGTTTGCTCCACATATGCATACCTGCCATTTGGTCCTCTTACTTGCAAATTTTTTCAAGCCATCACTGAGTTGCTCTTCTTAAAAACTCACTTTTTGAAGATGTACTCAGGCTGCTCCACTACAACCCGCGTACGTACTTAGGTTGCTCCACTACAACCTGCGTACATACTCAGGCTGCTCCACTACATTCTGCATATGTAATCAGGATGCTTGATCCAGGTGGATATCAATGGCCACCCACCTTTTCCAACTGGCTCAAAACAGTTTTCTAGCAATTTTTACAATTTACTATTTTTAGCAGTTTTAACTTTCGGGGCCATTTTAAGGGCCTAAATGAAGGTTTTTCGAGATAGATCTTCTCAATAATAGTCAAATGCATGATTGATCCCCCATAATGAATCTTCTCGATGATACCTTTCCAATGGGCTATCATACGCCTAAAACAAAGGTCGTAGGAAAAATTTACGACCCCAGGAAGTTGATGTACTAACTTACCCAGACGGGGCCCACATGACTTTTGGCGCTTCACCTCCTAGGGTTAGGTTTTTGGATGTCTAGGGTTTTTGGAATTCCTGTTTATTGTAAAAATTCCTTTAGATTCTTATTGTAATCATCTTCTTGCAAATGAGTGCAACCGTCACATCTCTTCTTAGAGATAAGTCGCCACCATTCCAACAAGCTTCTTAGGTTTTTGGATGTCTAGGGTTTTTGGAATTCCTGTTTATTGTAAAAATTCCTTTAGATTCTTATTGTAATCATCTTCTTGCAAATGAGTGCAACCGTCACATCTCTTCTTAGAGATAAGTCGCCACCATTCCAACAAGCTTGTTTCCGCTACATTTTACAGTTTCAACTTATTTCCTTATTGAATAGAAAACCAATTTTATTGTATCTTTGTTATTTTGTGTTAAGCACCTGTTAATAATCTGTAGTCATTTCGTTCTGCTCATAAAATCCATATCAGTGGTATCAGAGCGGTCTGCTACTTGTCGTCTTAATGCATGTCCCCAACGAGGTCAAAGTACAAAGAGTTGGGTCTCACGCTTGTTTCTCTTGAGAACAAAAGCTCTCGCATGCCAAGAGACATCTCATGAAAGGATAAAATAAAGATGACGGGAAAGGATATCATTTCAAACTGTTGATTGAGGAAGCCCTCATGCAACAAAGGAATGAGATGATGGATAGTTTCACGTAAATCCTTCAGCGGCTACCGACAGGTGACAAATCTTCTTCGAGTGAAGGCACCGCCCCCTTCAAGGCACAAATAAACTTCGATATTCCTATATTTGAAGTTCAAATAGACGCAGATGTTGTAGACAAGTGATTGAATCTACTAGAAGGGTTTTTTTTGTCCATAACTTTTCGAATAGAGAAAATATTACTTTTGCGCTCATCAAAGTCGTTCCCCATATCAACGATTGGTGGGAAAAATTTTGTCAGCAAAAGGAAACAGAGGAACCCTCATTATTTACAATCATGGCCACCTGGGAATCCTTAAGGGATGCTATTAAGGAACAATACTACCCTGTCGGAAGTTATGATGGCTTGTATACGAAATGGACCACATTGTGACAAGAAAGAGACCAAGCAGTGCCAGATTTCACAAATATCTTCCATACCTTGCGCACCAAGATGGGTATCAAAGATTCAGAGTGACATTTGGTGCTCAAGTATCACGACCCTCTGCATAGATACATCCAGACGGAAATGGAATTTATGGACATCTCATCCTTGGGCACGACCTATCGATATGTCGTCAAAATCGAGCAGAAGCTCAAAAAAAAGACGCAGCAATTTGGGCCTGGAAACCCCGCACAACAAAAGCCAGGAAAGGGCAGCCCCAACCCACAGAACAAAGGGCATATCAAAGATGGACAGTATCAAGACAACCAGTCCAAGCCACAAGCAAAGAAGGACACCAGAAAGACAAAGAAAGATACCGGGAAGTGGTGTGACTTCCATAAGAGCCCTTGGCATAACACTGTTGAATGTCGCTCAAAGCATTCACTGGTGGCCGAAGTGAAAGCCTCTGAATTAGATGCGGGTTCTGGCTCTGAGCCAGAACCAGAAAGGGGGAGACAGATCATTGACACGGAACCCAGTGCCACCATTTCTACCACCAAGCTCCAGTCTGGTGAACCAGACAAGCCAGAAGAAGGAGAACGCCTCTTCCATTCACAGATGTGGGTAAAAGGCACCCCACTGTACTTCATCGTTGATAACGGTATCCAAAAGAACCTCATCTCAGCATAGGTCGTCAAGTGGCTGGCCATGCCGACAATGCCGCACCCACAACCCTACAGCATTGGATGGCTCCACCAAGGAAGCAATCTCTACGTCAACCAACAGTGTTGACTGTCATAAGGCATCAAGCCCTTCAAAGATGAGGTATTGTGTGATGTTTCTCCTCTCGAATTTTGTGATGTTCTTTTGGGCCAACCTTATTTATGGCAACGTCATGTTGTATATGAGGCTAGGCCTCGTAGTGTTATTATTACTTTGAACAGGAAATTATACAGGATACCCGAGGCAGTTCCACCTAGTGCCATTTCCTTTATCTCTGCTAAGCAATGCAAGAAGGTCATCTCTCGGACAGGGAAGTTTGTCTTCTTCGTGATTCGCTCTCAAAATAAGTGAAAGATCACAGCCACATCCAGTGTCTCTGTGGCCGACCTCTCCACACAGCAGAAGCAAGTAGATAATGTCGTGGAAGAATACTCAGATATCTTCTCCTCACCTACCAAGGTACCTCTTCACTATCAGGTCAAGCACCCCATCGATCTGATCCCCGACGCACCACTTCCCAATGGGCCATTCTATCGTCGATCTCTGTTAGAGAATGAGGAGATCAAGCGACATATCCAAGAACTGCTCCACAAAGGGCACATCCATCCCATCTCATCACCTTGCAGGAGTCCAATCGTGCTAGTACAGAAGAAATATGGAACATGATGACTCTGAATTGATTATCGGGCTCTGAATAAAATCACAGTCAGAAATTGGTACCCGATTCCCCGAATCAACAACCTCCTTGATCAACTCACGGGGGCCAAATACTTTAGTAAGATTGATCTGAAGTTTGGATACCACCGGGTCCCAATAGAATAGACAGATGTATGGAAAACTGCCTTCAAGTCCAAGGAAGTCCTTTTTGAATGGTTGTTCATGCCCTTTGGTTTGAAAAATGCTCTAGCCACTTTCATGAGGATTATGGACGATATCCTGCGACCATTCACCAATACTTTTGTAGTGGTGTATCTGGATGACATTCTAATTTACAACAAGACTTGAGTCGAACACTTGCAACATATTCAGCAAATTCTGCACACCCTGCGGCAGCACAAGCTATATGCCAACTTGGAAAAATGCTCCTTCGGCATGGACAGGGTCTGTTACCTGGGCTACGTAGTTGATCAGCATGGCATACATGTGGATCTAGCCAAGATCCAAGTCATCTGTGACTGGCCAACCCCAACCACACTCACTAAGCTTCGGAGCTTCTTGGGCCTTGTCAATTTATACTGCAGGTTCGTGTTGGGATTCTCTCATATTGCATGGGCCCTCAGCTAAATAACCATGGGTGGTGGTAAGGCAAAATTTGTGTGGGGTCGGTCCCAACAACAAGCATTCCATAATTTTAAGCAGTGCTTGTGCTCAGCCCCAGTACTTTCACTACCAGACTTGCAGCAACCCTTTGAGATTGAGACAAATGCTTCAAACTATGCGGTGGGCATCGTTCTCACTAAGCACAGCCACCCCGTGGCCTATCATAGTGAGACACTATCAAATGTTGTCCATAAGTACCCTACTTACGACAAAGAAATGTACTCCATTGTGCAAGACTGCTGCCAGTGGTGACATTACATTATTGGGAAGGAGACAATCATCCACATTGATCATAAGCCATTGCAGTTCATGCAGACATAAGGAAAATTACAGAATGATCGCCATCAAAAGTGGTCCACATAATTGCAGCAATTCCACCTCAAAATCAAGTATAAAACATGAAGCACCAATCGCGTCGTTGATTGCCTCAGCAGACCGCCAATCATGGCACTCACCACGGTGCTAGACTCCTACGACCATGAGACCTCTGGATGGCCCCAACTCTATGAGACAGACCCAGACTTCGCCACAACCTACCAAATGTTGGGTGCAAACACAGTTGTTGATAATTTCCATCTTCAGGATGGATTGTTGTGTCGTCTGGGCCATATCTGTGTTCCATCAAGCAAGTGAGTGAAGCTGATCTGGGAAGCCCACTACAGTCAGGTGGTATGACACTTTGGCAATGAAAAGACAGTGGCGATGTTACATAAACATTTCTACTAGTCGAAACTTCGACAGGATGTCAGCAAGTATATCAGGTCCTCCACTGCATGTACTATTGCCAAACTGACCACTAAGAAACAGGGCCCGTACACCCCTCTTCCTACTCCTGACAGGCCATGGGAATCCATCTCAATGGACTACATGTCATTCCTCCTGTCCACCAAGTGGGGAAATGATTGTGTTTTTGTGGTTGTTGATCGCTTTTCTAAGATGGCGATTATGGTTGTCTGCAAGAAGAACATCACAACAAAGCCACTGCCAAGATCTTCTTTGAACGAATCTGGTTACATTTTGGAATCCCACAAACCATTGTCTTAGATTGGGACATTTTATTTCTCAGCACATTCTAGTCGAGCCTCTGGTCACTATTGGACACCAAGCTCACCAAATCCACGACTTTCCACCCCCAGACAGATGGACAAACCGAGGTCATAAATAGAATGATTGTGCTTATCCTTCGCATGTAGAATTCAAAGCACCCTCACACATGGGATGAGAGCCTTCCCTATGTCCAACATAGCTACAACTAAGCCCTGCATAGCTCAACCGATTGCAGCCCCTTTCAGGTGGGTTTGGGATTCCAACCATTGGGTCCCATAGATGTTTCACTTCCCCTTGCGGTCACATCGACAGACTAATCTCCTACTCCAGTTGAAGCTGACAAAGCCGCCCAATTCATTGAGTGGATCCATCACATCTTCCAACAGGTTTAGGATATATTACAGAAGTCCAATGACAAGTATAAGCAGCGCCATGATCAACATCGGGTGCCACATAAGTTTCAGGTGGGAGACAAAGTTTGGTTGCACTTGCAGAAAGAACGCCTTACAAGAACCCATCAGAAGCTTCGCCCACTCCGTTATGGGTCATACACCATCACCAAGGTCATGGGGGATAATTCTTTTGAGATCAACATTCTTCCTTTCCTTGTCCTACACCCAGTATTCAACGTGGATCTCCTTCGCCCTTATTTCCCACCATTATTGGACACCTCAAACGTAGCATAACAGATGAAACAAACAGAGCTCATCCCCAACTACATAAAACAGACATCCAACGATCATATTGTGGACACACAGATCAAGGGCACTCGAAGATAAAGGATCCATCTTTATCGATTCGTCAAAGCAGGGCAGCTCCTGCACCAAGGCAAGTGGCTCACCCAAGGCCAAATTCAACAGAAATTTCCTCATCCGATGGGGGAACTCCATGCAATGGAGACCATTTCTTCTTAAGGAGGGAGGATTGATCTAGGTGGATATCGGTGGCCACCCACCTTTTCCAACTAGCTCAAAATAGTTTTCTATAAATTTTGGCAATTTACTATTTTTAGCAGTTTTAACTTTCGGGGGCATTTTAAGGGCCTAATTGAAGGATTTTAGGGATAGAGATTCTCATTGATATTTTAAGGCATCATTTATCCCCCAATATGAATCTCCTCGGTGATACCTTTCCAACGGGCTATAATATGCCTAAAACGGAGATCGTATGCAAAAGTTACGACCCCGGGAAGTTGATGTACTAACTTACCCAGACGAGGCCCACATGACTTTTGGCGCTTCACCTCCTAGGGTTAGGTTTTTGGATGTCTAGGGTTTTTGGAATTTCTGTTTATTGTAAAAAGGCCTTCAGAGCCTCATTGTAATCATCTTCTTTTGAATGAGCACAGTCCTCACATCTCTTCTCATAGATAAGCCACCACCATTCCACAAGCTTGTTTCCGCTGCATTTTACAGTTTCAGCTTATTTCCTTATTGAATAGAAAACTAGTTTTACTGTATCTCTGTTATTTTGTGTTAAGAACCTGTTAATAATATATAGTAATTTTTTTATGCTCATAAAATCCGGATCACTGCTCCACTACAGCCCGCGTACGTACTCAGGCTACTCCACTACAGCCCGCGTATACCTCTAAAAAGTTGCAATAATTAAAAAGTTGCAAGGAATTCGTTGAGATTAAGGGCTATTGGGTAGTTTTCCAACTGTACCACCGCCTATAGCCCATCACCCAACCGAATAACCATCCTTTTTTCATATAAAAGGAGGTGTTGGGGTCTCATTCCACACATAAGCATAAGAATAGTGAAACTCTGTCCGTTTCAAATCCCCTCCTTGCCCCAAGAAGTGCAGCCACCTTGTGAGATAATTTGCATCATAATTTCCTATTCTTGCCTTTTTCCTCAATCATAAGCCTATTCCATTTCCTTAGAAGAAGTGTGAGAGGAGAAAGATACGTGGAAGCACAATTGGAGCTTGGTGAAGAGGAGCTCAGACTAGGTTCGCAGAGCAGTCATCGATCTCATTGTAAGTAAACTTTGTGATATCAATAAAAGGAATACGTTTTCTGTCATGAAATATGATGTGTTCAATATTTATGTTTGATTTATGTTTTATACTGACATCTAACCCACTAATTCATATATGAGATGCATGTTCGTAGTTTCTTGTTTGTCTTTTTGTGAATGCAGGTCAGCCCTGGGAGGAGACTTGTAGTCGAGGAGCAATCGAACGCGAAAGGATCAACACCGGACACGGAATTTAAGGTATGGTTACCGGATTTTTTCACTTTGTATTTCTTGTATGAATGTGGGGTATATTCGGGGTAGTCTAAAGAGTAGGAAACGTTTAAATGGTTAGATCTGCCTACATGTTGAACCCTAGTGTAGTCCATAGGGCCTTTTTCCCACTATAGCACTTAGTTCCAATTTAAATTGCTACTTGTGGTTGAATTCTAATATAAATGAAGAGCTACAACAACCCTAGAATGTCTACCATCCAATGCCCCTTGAAGTCTGAGATCAATGGCGGTGGAAATCTATTTGTCGCAATTGCTTGGGGAGTTTCTAATTCATTATCATCTATTTATTGCATGTTTTATATTTCCTCTAAGAATACCATTCATTCTTTGAGTCGAATTTCCAATTTATTTTTCCTTGGGTCAAATTCCTATGTGCCTTAAGCATTTTTGTAATTGTTGGGGAGAATTTCTACTTCTTGGGTGAATTTACGGTTTGTTTGAGGTGAATTTTTAATTGTTGGATGCTTGAATCCATCCCTGGGTGATTCTATTGGTTATTGGGATGTGCAGCATTGTCTATGGGGACTTCACGTATTGATGAGTGTTTTATTCATGTCTAGACATTTTAACATTATCCTGGGTGTCGTATCTTGTGCCCAGATGATTTAATTTAGTGTTGGACGAATTCTTATTAGCGGGGTCATATTTTCTTTTCCCACAATCATTTTTCCTTTCCTAAACCACTTCACATCCTCCTTGGGTGATTTATTTCTTTCCTGGGTGATTTATTTCTTGCTTGGAAATTTTAATTCTCTACATCACCGATTTGTCTTCAATCTAGGTCAATTACTTATATGTTTGAGAGATTTCTCACTCATTGGGGCTGTATAATTGCCCAATATTGAAATCTCTTGGTTGGATAGGTCGATTATTATCTCCTCAAACCATTTTCTCTTTTTAGTGAATATTTGCAATCACAGGAAATCCATACATCCATTTAATTGCAAGAAAAGGATTTCATTCATAGTGTACGATTGTACATATCCCATGGAAATTCTCTTTCCCTCTCCACCTCACATGACATCATACTTGTTAGAATCTTATTCTTATACAATCATGAAGTCTTAGAACACCACCTAATGTATTTAACATTTAAGGATATAGCTTTTGTAACATCACCCAACCCCCTAGTTCTAGTTAGGATGATGAGGTGTCAAAATTTTGATTTCACCAACTACTTTTTTTCTTCAACTAGACTTCATAGATTGATTATGCTCATCCAGATATTTCCAACGGCTGTAACCATGCTCAATTTCGAGCTCTGGATCAAAAGTTACAACACTCCAAATTTTTTGGGTCTTCCACCTTCAAATCCACTTCAACGCCATGTGGCATCCATGTAGGCTTTTCCCACGTGCCACCCAACGTGGAACTGACATGGAATCATGTTGTACGTACCATCCTACATAGCTCATATGTGGCATATGCCACATTACTCCTCGGTCCCATGCCTTGTCGAACCTCTAAACAAAGTTCTTCATTACTATCAAAACCCTCCCATCGGAATGCTTCCACTTTGGGCTACTCTGCACACTCTGACAGTTGGGTCCAACAAAATTCACTCTGATGGATCAGACGATCCTGGTGAATTGATGAATAGTGGCTCTGATTTCATCATATCCTCGAACATGCATGACAGATAACACCCCTCTCACAAAACCCTCGTACTTATCCTATGAACCCCACTACAGATCGACGGTTGTCATACATCATGGCCATCCTCCGATCGACGACCCAGATTAATCCTCGGAGTAAACTTTTCGAAGTGCATCCCTACCGGGATTGTCGCTCACTCCGAACAACACTCTACCGATGAATGGTTGATATTTCTCCTCCTTTAAACCCAAGGGCTAAGGTTTACACACCTATCCTCGGGGTATGTCTCTGGTAGGATTCTTCACTCAACTCTTCCTTCCATTCACAGGATGTCATGTTTCCACATATGAACATGTTGACACTCTGTGTCATCATGACATCACTCTTCTCCCAGCCTTTCTTAAGTGAGATCCTATGTGGCGTCCGAGTTGAAATCCAGGACTTGTGGCCCTACCCAATTCTACCACCTGGCTTGACACATGGCACCCAGGCCACATCACCTTTTGTCCCCTCAAATGATAAACACCTTGCCATGTGGCATAGTTGTCGCATGACAGGTGGACCTCCCACGTGGACTGACGTAGCGTACACATCATCACTAATCATTGGTACATCCTTCCAGGTGTTGACACTTGTCCCATTCTCAATGGGTAGGTGACACCATCCTCATCACCATGATGTCACCTTCTGGCCCATCCAAGTGGGACTCACCAAGATCAACGGTCAGGATTAATTTTCGCTAAGCTCCGATGAATGGTTAGGATTTCTCCCTGAAGTCTTCCCTTCAGAGTATTTTAATTCCAGAGGACCAAAGTACCATGAAGGACCCACTATGATGGACAGTCACAATCACTCTGAAAATTCTTTGATGGATCGATGGCTCTGATTAGATCGAAGTCTCATCCCTACCTAACCATGAACTACTCTAATGGCCCCCTCTATGATCAATGGTTGAGATCATTTAGGTATCGGGATCCAAACACTACTATGATCAATGATTTCCACGTGCCCACCTTATGTCTTTTGTCATTAAACCACCTTAGATTACCACCTTCATTAACCAATATTCCCCTTTAGTGTAGCATGGGTGTCGAGTGGGGTTCCCAAACCACTCCTGGGGATTGCGTTGTTCCTTTAATCACCACCGTTTGTCCTTTGCTTATATTTAAATTACCACTTGCAATGATTTCCTTTATGATAAATCATGGGCACTTTAAGTGTGTGCTATCAATGGTCATCGTTGATCCTTTGTTGATCAACGATCAACATTTAATCCTTGATTCATTGGTTCCTGCACACGGGAAAGGAAATCCTATCCAATTAAGTTCTCTCAGCAGAAAAAATATTTCATTTCAGGTGCCAAGTTTAACAACCAATCTACAGTCTCTAACCCAGGAAGTCTGCCCCTTCGACTTCCCCACTTCCCTCCCAAGATTCAACAACAAGTTGAACATGAAATCTCGAAGTTTTGTAACTACAGATCGACACCTTTGGGAATAAAATTCCCAACAATTCTCTCACCTGGAGAGAATGCACATGGGAATGACAACCCACTTCTTCAGCTTAATTCCTAGCAAATTCCCCTTCAAGCATCCTTAAGAAAAATAGAGATAGAAACACGCATGTACAACAGCAACAGGGAGATGGTACCAATGATGGAGATAAGGAAAACATGCTCAAATGATTGAATGAATGTGGAAAATGCAGTATGGTTTGTTATTTTATTTGCATGCACTTGGGTTGAAACTTGTCATCTCCTGAACTCTTTTATGAATCCACTTGGTGGTTCATTTCCCCTTTTTCAAAGACTTAGGACAAAAATCATATTCATGCCTTTTTTCCTTTGTTTGGAATATTTTATTAATATTTCCTTGGTTTAAGCCCCATGGCTTAGATCTCTTCCTATACCCTTAGCCCCCTTTCCCATCTAGTGGAGTTTATCCCCCCAAACTCTTTCTTGTCAGGATGGTCTACAACAGTGATGGTTTTTCATTAAACTTAGAGTGAAATTTCATAATACAAAATAGGCTCACTACCCCAAAAAGTTCCTGGATCACTAGACTATGTGCACAACTATAATTACATTTCAAATAGTGTTAGGCCTTGGGATAATACATTCCCTTCCCCCTTATTTATGGACTATCCTCAGTATAGTATATACATATATACAATCGAAACTTCAAAAAGTTACAAATCGATGTGAGTACTCTGCCTGCATAGCATCCTCATGCTCTTAAGTTGCTTCTTCAGGACTGTACCAGGTACATTGGACCTTTACCATATTTATGAATCGATTCCGGAGCTACTTGATTTTCTGGTCCAAAATGCATACTAGTTGTACTTGGAATCTTCCCTCTGGATCCACCTCAATTACATTCCAATCAATGACATGATTATTAGCCGGTATATATTTTTTAAGGATACATGAAAAACATTATGAATACGCATGGATGCGGGTAATGCAAGCATATAAGCTACATGACCAATCCTTTCCAGAAATTGGAATGGCCCATAGTATTGTGCAACTAGTTTTGATCACTTTCCCAACCTATGGAACTTTTCCTTGCTTTTACTTTCAAAAATACATGATCACCTAATGAAAATTATCTGGGATTTCTATGTTTATCAGCATAACATTTATTCCTGTCTTGGGAAACCTTCAAGTTATGTTTTATATTCATTATTTGATCCTCCATATCCCTGAGTAAGTTTGGTCCAACTATTGTCCTATCAGTTGGATTGTCCCAACTTACTGGTGTGTTGCATATTCTTCCGTATAGTGCCTCAAATGGACTCATGTTTAAAGATGCTTGGTACCCATTTTTATAATAAAATTCAACCAAATGTAAGTAATATTCCCATTTTGATGGTTTTTCTATGACATACATCCTCAACATGTCTTCAATCACCTAGTTGACTCTCTCATTTTTCCCATTTGACTCAGGGTGATAAGTTGTGATGAAATTTAAATATATCCCAAATCCTTTGAATAACCCCTTCCAAAAATTCGATGTGAAATTGGGATCTATTTAGATAGAATTGTCTTTGGTATACCATATTGAATTCTGGCTACTTCCTTCAATCAGATATAAACAATGTTGGATGCCTTGTGAGTTAAATTTACAGGGATAAAATGGGCAGATTTAGTAAGCGTGTCCACAACTACCATAATAGAATCATGATGTTTCAAGTCTTGGGAAGCTTAGTAATAAAATCCATGGTTACAACTTCCCACTTCCACTCCGGAATGGGAAGATGTTGTAGCGGACCAACTGGGTGTTAGTTCTCATCCTTGACCTTTTTAGATTCAAGACACCTAGCAATGAAATCTGCAACCTATTTTTTCATACCTAGCCAATAATAATTCTTTCTGACAACTACAATAGTCTTCTGGTAACCTAGGTGCCTAGCATAAGGCACTTTATTCATTTCATTTAGTAGCATATTTTTCAAACCCTGAACATTTGGAACATAAGTTTTGCCCCTATACATGAGGAATTCATCCTCACTTGGCTCATAGTCCCCAATTTTTTACTACATTTTATCTTGTTGTAACTTTTCTTTTATTTCTACATAAATCTGGTCAGATTTTGAAGCCTCTAAAAAAAAAATTTCTGTAAATCAGATTTTCACATGATAATGGTTGCAGCGTGCATTTCATGCACCCTCCTGTTGAGTGCATCAACTACCTTATTCTCTTAACCCTTTATATGCTTAATATCAACGCCATATTTGTTGATTAATTATAACCATCTACTTTGTCTGACATTCAAGGTTGGTTGTCTAAATAAATAATTCAGACCATTGTAGTTTGTTCTCAACTCAAATCGTTTTCCCGTGAGGTAGTGCCTCCAGATATTCAAGGCAAGAAAAATATCTTCCAACTCCAAATCTTGAGTGACATACAATCTCTCATGTTATTTTATCTTCCTTGATTCATAACACACCACATGGCCATTATGACTAAGGACTCCACCAAGCCCTTCTTTGCATGCCAATAAAATCTTCATTGGGATCAACAATTTTCAAGATAGGTGCACTTGTCAATAAGTTTTTCAGGTGTTGAAATATTCTTTCACATTCTGTTGTCCACTCAAATTTCACACCTTTCTTTTGTAGACATGTGATTGGGTGTGTGGTTCTTGAAAACCCCTCAATGAAACTCCTATAATAACCTACACGTCCCATGAAGGACCTCACCTTAGATACATTTCTTGGTGTTGGCCATCCTTCGATGGATTTTATATTTTCTAGATCTACTTCTATCCCTTCCTCTGATATGATATGGCCCAAATAATGAATCTCCCTCTAGTAGAAAGAGGATTTTCTTAACTTGGCATAAATTTGATGCTCTCTCAGTACTTGGAGCACACTTCTCAAGTGTTGTTGATGCTCTTCTTCAGATTTGGAATAGACAAGAATGTCATCCAAAAAGACAATGTCAAATTTATCCAAGTATTCTCTGAATATACCATTCATTAAACACATGAAGATAGATGGTGCATTCGATAATCCAAATGGCACCACTGTGAACTCATAGTGACCATACCTTATTCTTAAGCCAATTTTTCTAATGTATTATTCTTTAATCCTCACTTGGTGATATCCATATCTATGATCAATCTTGGAAAATACCCTTGCATCTTTCAATTGATCAAAGAGGTCATCTATCCTTGGAAAAGGACATTTATTCTTTATAGTTACTTTATTTAGCTTCCTGAAATCGATGCAAAGTATCAAGGTACCATCCTTCTTCTTCACAAATAGCATCAATTCTCCCCAAGGTGATACCTTGGGTGTATATACCCTTTCTTTAGAAATTCCTCCATCTGCATTTGTAACTCCTTTAACTCGGGTATGCTCATCATGTAAGGATTTTTAGATACAGGAGCTGCTCTGGGCATTAGATTGATTGAAAAATCAATATCCCTCTTGAGTGGTAACCCAGGTATTTCTTCAAACACATCTTCAAATTCTTTGAGGATTGCATAGTCTTCAACGTTTGGGACCTTGTCCTTAGGATCTTCCTCCATATGTGTTGCAAATATTTGACATCCCTTTCGAAAAAAATTCTTCAGCTGCAAGGCTGAAACTTCTCTGATAGTTACATCTCTTGGAATACCATGTACTTTTCTCAAGTTTCCTTCCTCATCCAAGCAAGTAAAGGCTTTATTGTAAAATTCCAGGATAGAATGGTGCTTGTCAAGCCAATCCATACCAATGAGGAAGTCATAAGAGACAAAGGGTGTGATGTTCAGGTCTGCTTTGGTATTCAAGCCATTCATGTTCATTGGACATGCTTTAACAATTTTATTAATCTTCCTTTTAGTTCTGGTAGCTAGGTGTACCAACCAAAGTTTTCCAAGTTTGTTTTTTGGCAAATGAAACCTTTCTACCACATTAGGATCTAGATAAATATGACTAGCTCCTAAATCAATTAAAATAGAAATAGGTTGGTTGTTGATCTTACCTTGTATTTAAACCATGTGAGACTAAAATTCAACCTGCTTATTGTCCAGGGATGCATAAGTTCTTGGTACAATTTTTTCCCGTATCTTCAACTATTTCATCTTGTTGTACATTGTGAACAACCTTCAGTTTTTCATCTCTAAGAGGACATTCCCAGTACATGTGGTCTCCATTACAACCCCAACATTTTATGGGTTGATGCCTTGGTCTTTGTCCCATGGTTTCATCCATCCTAGGCTCTTTGGAAACTGATTGTCCTTGAGTATTATTTATGAAAAATGGGGGTTTGTTTCCCTTCTTCCTCTACTCCATCTTACTTTTCTTTTTGTCTTCCCAAGCCTTTTGGAAATTTGGTCTTCCTCTATGTTGATCATAGAGACATTTATCTCTCCTTATGGCTTCTTACAACGTCTTAGGATCATCATATTGTAGTTTATCACTGATAAATGATGGAATCCCACTCATGTACCTTTGAATCTCCACTTGTTCACCCTTGATAAAAGGAACATATTTCAGCAACTCTAAAAATATTATTTCATACTCGTCAATGGTCATGCTTCCAAGTTTGAGTTCAAACTACTCTTTCATTTTCCTATCATAATAACATTTGGTTAAATATTTGTTTTCAAAATATCTCTTAAACTCCTTCCAAGTAACCTTGTTATCATCAATGTGTTTTACTTGTACAAATTGATCCCACCACATTGATGCTTTTCCCTTAAGTTGATAAATTGATATTATCCCTTCTTCCTGAGAGGAATAGTTATGTAGCTGAAAGTATTTTCTCATACCCAACAACCAGGTCTCTGCATCCTCATCCTTCTTGTGCTCACCATCAAAAGTAGGAGGCTCAATATTATTCATCTCTCCATGTATCTCATCTGCCCCATATTTATTCTTATGCTTCCTGAAAAGGGGATGGCCTTGAGCTACTATGTGCCCTCCTAGCTGAATGTTTAGGCAAGTGATGATGGTTTCTATCGTCACTCCTTTCCTCACTTCTTCTTCCATGAGACTTATGCCCCTTTATCCTGCTAGAATCTGACTCCATATCCACTTTCCTCTCTATTCTATCTAGGATTTGTAACAGATTGATTTTGAAACTGTATTCTTGTTACTTGGATTTCCTAAACCTTTCATTATCTACTTTATAACTTCAGACATTTTTTTGCAGATTCTTGATGGTTTCCACCCATTTTATGCTTTCCTCTTTACCTTCGTCATGCCCATTGGATTCATTTCTTTCATTTCTCATGTTGATCCACTGTCCACTGATTTCCTCCTCATGGTTGGGAATCCTCTATGTATACTCCCTGTATGTCATGACTTTGGTCTTTGTTTTGGTCTATATACACTTAATTATGCAAAATGTGCAGGTAGTAAGATTTGTTAAAAAAAAAAATATAACAATTTTGTAATTACTAACTCATCTTAGCATTAGTACAACAGTTCTATAACTGATTTATGGCCCATCCAGGCCTTGTGTTGAAACTGAACCTTTGATACCACTTTGTAACATCACCCGACCCCCTAGATCTAGTTAGGCTTATGGGGTGTCAAAATTTTGATTGTACCAACTACTTTGTTTCTCCAACTACACTTCATAGATTGATTCTACCAGCCCAAAACTTTCCAACAACTGTAACCATACTCAATTCCGAGATTTGGATCAAAAGTTACAACACTCCAAAGTTTTTGGGTCTTCCACCTTCAAATCCACTTTAGTGCCACATGGCATCCTTGTCCCACATGCCACCCAACATGGCACTAACGTGGCATCTTGCTACACGTACCATCCTATGTGGCTCGGTTGTGGCATCTTCCATGTTACTCCTTGGTCCCACGCCTTGTAGGACCTCCAAACAACATTCATCATTGCTATCATAACCCTCCCATCGAAGTGCTTCCAATCAGGCTAAACTACACACTTCGGCAACTAGGTCGAAAAATATCCACTACGACAGATCTAACGGTCCTAGTGAATTAACAAAGAATGACTCTGATTTCATCGTAGCCTCCAACATGCATGAAGGATAATGCCCCTCTCACACAACCTTCGTACTTAGCCTGTGAACCCCAGTACATATTGACAACTATTGTACATCGTGGACATCCTCTAATCGACGACCCATATTAATCCTCAGAGTAATCCTTTCAGAGTGCATCCCTATCGAGATTGTCGCTCACTCTGACCAACACTATACCAATGAACGGTTGAGATTTCACCTCCTTTAAATCCAAGAGGTGAGGTTTAGAGTCTAGACACTTGTCCTCGGGGTATGTCTCCGACAGGATTCCACGCTTGGATCTTCCTTCCATTCACAAGATACCATGTGTCCACCTATAAACATGCTGACACTCCACATCATCATGACGTCACTCTGCTCCTATCCTTGCTTAAGTAGGATCCTACATTTCCCTACCCAATTCTTCCACCTGACTTGACACATGGCACTCAGGCCACACCATCTTTTGTCCCCTCAAGTTCTAAACACCTTGCCACATATCACAGTCGCCACCTGGCATGTAGACCTTCCACACGGGCTGACGTGGTGTACACGTCATCATTAATCATCGGTACATCATTCTAGGTGTTGACACCTATCCCCTCGCGCAATGGGTAGGTGACACCATCCTCGTTAACATGACATCACCTTCTGGCCCATCCAAACGGGACCCACCAAGATCAGCGGTCAGGTTTAATTTTCGTTGAGCTTTGATGGATGGTTAGGATTGCTCCATGGAGTCTTCCCTTGAGAGTATTTTCATTCTAGTGGACCAAACTACTCCGAAGGACCCACTGCGATGGATGGTCATGATCACTCCAAAAAGTATCCCATGGATCGATGGCTTCGGTCAGATCGGAGTCTCATTCCTACCTAACCATGAACTACTCCAATAGCCCCCTCCACGATCAATAGTTGGGATCATTTAGGTCTCGGGATCCAAAAATTACTCTGATCTATGATTGTCACGTGAGTAGATATTATCTCCCTGTGAATCGTCCCAAACTTGGTCCAGGGCATTTCCAGACATGATATCTAAGCTACACTCTGATTTCCAACTATGTTACTAAAAAATACAAAGGAAACCTTTGTGTATGAACATAAAAAAAAAGAATATCAACTAACATACTCTTAAGTATAATTAATTGTGTTCTCATTTTATTTATTTAATCGCACTGTCTATGTACAGGATTCGTGGAAGGCACTACAAGGTACTCATGTAGCATATACAAGGAAACCCATCATAGTAATGCATAATTCTTGTTTACTTATAAAAATGATAGCAACATAAATGCTTATACGACACATAATATCAACATATACACATAATTATAATCCTATGCAATTAGAACAACAACATAGTGAAATGTGAATAGCATAGTAAATAACCAACACAGGATTATATATATTCATTCCAATAGTAAATTAAACAAACACATGGTGGACACTTATCTAATACAAATAGCCACCAATTGCATGCATACTTCCGACTTTCCTCCTAGCCTTAGACTCTACTGCTCACAAACTGACAGCGGGTCACCCCCGAGCTGGGGCCAGGAAAGGAAATCCTATCCAGGTAAGGTCTCTCAGCAGAAAAAATATTTCATTTCAGGTGCCAAGTTTAACAACCAGCCTACAATCTCTAATTTCCCCACATTCTTGTCCCACCGAGGAAGTTTGCCCCTTCGGCTGCCCTACTTCCCTTCGAGGCTTTAGCAAAAAACTGGGTAGGAAATCTCATATTTCTATAACTGCATCTCGACACCTTTGGGAATCAAATTCTCAACAATTCTTTCACCTAGAGAGATTGCACATGGGCCTGACAACCCGCTTCTTCATCTTAATTCCTAGCAAATTCCCCTTCAATCATCCTTAAGAAAAATGGAGATAGCAGCAAGCACATATAGCAACAACACAAATATGGTACCAATGATGGAGAGTAGGACAACATGATATTGAATGAATGCAGAAAATGCACTATGTTTTGCTATTTTATTTGCATGCACTTGGGTTGACACTTGTCATCTCCTGGACTCTTTTTTGAATCCACTTGGTGGTTCGTTTCCCCTTTTTCAAAGACTTAGGACAAAAATCATATTCATGCATTTCTGCCTTTGTTAGGAATATTTTATTAATATTTCCTTGGTTTAAGCCCCATGGCTTAGCTCTCTTCCTAGACCCTTAGCTCCCTTTCCCATCTAGTAGAGTTTATCCCCCCAAACTCTTTCTTGTCAGGATGGTCTGCAACAATGATGGTTTTTCATTAAATTCAAAGTGAAATTACACAATACAAAATAGTCTCACTAGCCCAAAAAGTTCCTAGCTCACCAACTTATGTGCACAACTGTAATTACATTGAAATTGGGTTTCATTCTAGGGGTATTACAACTTTTATCTTAAGTGTGTTTCTAGATTCCTATCTTTCCTCCTCCTAGCTTATCTCCTAATGAGGTGTCGATGTGAGAGAAATTGAGGTGGTTTCATTATTGTATTATATATTTGTATCATTCAAATGAATACATGAGAGAGAAATTATGGCTTGAGGCATTTTCCACCAAATGTTTTTTCTCTCATCTTTGTTGTGCTCTATATTTTATCAATTGGTATTAGAGCTCTATAGTTCTTAGGGCCTGGTAATTTCGTGATATTTCTTCATGGATATTTTTCTCTTATCAATGGTGAGTAAGTTCCTCAAAGAAAGAAGAGTACACAATCTAGAGAAGAAGCCACGTTGTCTACTAGGTTTGTGCACATTTGATTTTCCATTGTCTGCTAGGTTTGTGCACATCTGATTTTTCTATGATAGTTGAGAGTGCTCCATGGTAATTGTTTGAGTAAGGAAATGAGAGAGATTTCCACTATACATCCACAAGGACATGCATCATAGAGAAGGTTATTGTCATTGTGTTTCCTTCATTACACCATTGTGCAATCTTTTAGTTGTTTCCTTTGTTATACATGTTCTGAAGGAAGAATAGTTTTTTATATGAGTTTAAATAGATAGTTATATGTTGGTAGTGGCCATAGATATTATCCCATCTTGGGATAGATTTGTATAACCTGGTATCTTTACTATTATCAATTACAATGCACCCAGCGAGCCAATCTAGATTTAACTAGTCCTCTTCAGATTTCTACAAGATTTCTTCATAATTTTGTTTATGAAATCGTAGCAACGTCCACCCTCTTTTTGGTCACAAATGTGGCTTTATGGGTAATCATATATTGTTGGAATATGTGGCTCATGATATTGTTAGTTGTTGATATGTCATTTGTTATACATCATCAGTCATGGAATTACTCTAAAGCAATTTCAATATTTTCCAAGATGAATTTTGAGTGCGGAACTCCAACACATCAATTCAACTGCCTACATAACCTATGATCATTTAAAGAGATATCCCTATTTTCATTTTCATCTAGTGTGTAGCATATCCTTTTTTTGAAAGTTTCAATACTCAGAGTGTTCAGATTGACCCTAAATTCACTTCTCCAATTGACCAACGAATTCAACGATCACCGTGATCTCCTAAAGAAAATTTCTGAATCATTGTCCTCCATCCATGGTGCCGACTTCAAGATATGATTCACTTATGGAGGTACAAATTGATCGTTGATTGCTACAACGTTCCCAATGCTATAGATCAAATTTTCACGTATCGACTTTGCTTCGTCCTCGCAGTAGATCTATATAAATGAATTACAAATTAATACAATTATTGTATAATTATATTATTTTTTCTAAACAATTTGTTGCAGAAGATCGCCTCTTACACCATATCATTAACGGATTCCATGTATGGTATCTTTGGTAAAAAGAACTTCCCATGCCCATCACCCTGCTTGCTCTATCATAGTTATGGTTCAATGTTCAAACAACAAACCAGAGTATTAATTACCAAAAAATGATTTCCACACGGCGAAAAAACTATGAATCCAAGTGGAAAGTATGGCACCGAGAACACCTATTCAACCCAAGAATCCCTCGATACCACCACGTCCGCCCCTCCCAGTTTCCAAAACTACGAGGAAGATGACGTGGAAGGAGAAATCACTCGTTAGGCCTCCAAGAAAAAGTCGCACAGAGATGTAAATATATATTTCTCTGCAACACTTCCCTCTGATTTCACCCATTTCCAGCACATTTGAATGACGCCCAACAAGGTATTTGAAATTAAAAATTAAACTAATTTCATCTAGTGGAATATAAATTAACAAAGTCCCATTTAATCCCGGGGCCTAATATGCACCTTCGAGGTTGGTAAAGCATGAATTTGCATATCTGGAGTTCCCATATCCTATACCTCGGCCATTTGTGTGAAGTTAAATTATGCATGCTTGAGATTCACAAACTTGAGGTGCATATCCTTACCCGGGTTTAGATTAATGTGCATATTCATCCCAATGCACCATCTAGATATTTAATGAATCACCTCATCCCTACTTAGGATGTAGAATGCACCTTGCAATAGACTGTGTTGTATGAAAAACATTTATACAATTTCAATAGATGGGAATCGAACATGTACCATGCCAGTGTACAGAGACAAACATCTTCAAAGTCCAAATGAAAGGGGTTCCATCAAAATTTAGGCGTTTAAATTAACATCCTACTCTCTTATTCTTTTGTTGTCTGCAAAACATTTATACAATTGCAAGAGATGGGAATTGAACCCGGTTAACATTTATACAATTGAAAGAGATGGGAATTGAACCCGGTTACATCAGCTCTATCCAGAGACAACCCTTACCTCATGAATATCCTTTCACCAGGTTGAAACTCCTCATGAACAACCTCTTTCCAGCCCAGCTACGTTCCCCTACAGATCGATGTCTGATTTTCCTTCATATGTTCATAAACTAGTTACTACCCCAGGGCTATATGTGATGGAAAATGCAACTCTAGGCTTAGGAAAGACCTTGCATGCTTCAAGAAAGACCCTTCATGCTTTAAGAACCCGCCTTCTCTATTACTATAACATTGGGCTAAGGAAAGACCATACATGCTCGAAAACAAATTGTGTGATTCCAACCAACAAAAATGGATGAGGAAAATTCTCTGCTTTGATATGCCAAGGATAGAACCACTCTTTCCTTTCTTCGACCTATCATCCAGACTTGATAGCCTCCCCAAGAATCGAACTCTGATTGTCCTTCAGATCAAAATTAATCCTCACATAAGTATGCCACACTTTGTTCTCTACATGGGTGTTCATATGTCATTTTGACACTAACACATGGACTATGGTTACCTGAAAATGATTGATTACAAAAATCTATGCACACTTAAAAAATTTGTATAGAGCCTTTATCAAGATTATTTATTTAGAGTTTATTCTAACTTAGTGAAGTAGTTTTGATTTTCAAATAAAAAAACATCTTTTACTATATTTAGTTAAAAATGTAATAAAGGTAAGCTCATGATCTTGTTTGGAAGTAAATCAGGTGAAAACATTGATCTTCATCACATTGAGATTTGATCTCTAGATTTTTTCCTTCTGGGTGGTCACAACAAACTAGACAGGGTAAGAAAATATTGCAATTTCATTATGTGATCAGCTGGGAAGTAGTGTCGTTAAGTGCATGAAGAAAATGAGTTTGAATGCATGGAAAAAGTATTTATTTATTCTCCACTTATCGATTCCCACTCAGGCAATGCATTTTAATAATTATATCAATTTCTCCATCAACCCGTTCAAGCAAAGGTAAGCGAATACCATGAGGAAACACAACTCACTTTGTATGTGTGGTCGAAGATTTTGAAAAAATATTATTAAGAACTTTCAATTCATTACAATTTTTGTATGGTTTTTGTAACAACAAGGGTGTGAGCTTAAATTTATTCAAGCGCATAAAGCATAGTTTCAGGGGAACAAAACCAACTACAATGTCTGAACACGTGGCTCTCTCAAGAGTTTATGTTTGTTGATATAAGAGCCTCAACATCCAAACAGAATGCACCATGACTATCCAGAGTAGTTGTTTCCTTTTTATCGATTTTTTTATGTGGGAGTTATGAATGAGTCCCTTTTTATTATTTTAATTAAGTCTTTAGGACAAAGGATGATACAAGTGTAATTAAATTTCAAATCCTGTGTACCTTCATATAACTATAATCAAATTTCAAATGTTTGTGCTTTTATTTAGATATTTGTGTTAGATCATTATTTTTGGTTTATATCTTAGTTTCCTCAATAATATTGATTAATAACTTTGCAATGATCCATCGTATTATTGTTATAATATATGTGAAAGTTACTCATTTTCACTTTAGTGCTCAATGTTAAACATCATTACTCGGCCAAAACGTCCAGAATATTAAAGATCATTACTTGGCCAAAACATCAGAATATTAAATATCATTACTTGTCCAAACCGACCAGAATATGTATACAAGCTTCCCAAGAGTTGGCCACGTCAAAGTGGGCAGATTTGGAGACATTCTTTCAACTGTAAAGATACATTCCATCAGTATCCCAATGTCTAATGAAAGTATATTTGTATTGTTAACTCTCATGTCTTCTTTGCATTGTATGCCATATATGTTGTTAGGACCTTGGCCATAGACACATGTGTTAAAGATAAAGATGGGTTAAGACCCAATCCGTCAAGTTAAAGATACCATAAGACAAGAAATAAAATGATATAAATGAATGTAATAATCTAATTGGGATAGAACAATTAGAATTTCTTCCATGGAAGTTGATATCCGTTTGGGTTCTCATGGTCTCTGAACAATAGAGATCGTGTAGTACATTGCATGGACATACCTGTCAATATTGCTCCTAAAAATTCTATGTATAAGAAGCTTATTACATGCATAATCAATAATAATCGATATAGCAAGAGAAATATTTTACGTTCCAAAAAGGATATCAATATTAAGAACTCATTGACATTCCATAAGCAAAGAGTCACCAACAAAACGTGTTTTCAGAGTCACAAGCCTCCACAAGCAAAGAATCACCAATAAAATGTGTTTTGATCGCACAAGCCTCCAAACATTGAAATGTTGAAATACGACTAAACCTCATGCAACTAGTGTTTGGTTAAAACAAAAAATGTTTAACAGAAAAGATAAATGCGTTAATCCTCCCACAAAGACTACAATTACATGGCAGGGACTCATTGCTATGCAACTATCTCACTTGTTTATTTAAAACAAACCATTACCCATGCAGTATGCTTTCCTTTATATATTTAAAAAAAATCATTCAAATAATTAAAATTAAGTTGCATAATTGTTGGGAGAATTCCTTTTCTATAGATATATTCAAAGGCACAAAAAAACAAGAAATTTTTTAGGTTAAGGTTGATTAAGGTCAAATGGGTGTATAACCACCAAAGTATTATAACCTTTGATCAAAACATTTTTCAAATGGGCATGGAGAATTGTTGTGATAGCAAAGGCTTTGTAAGTGGTGAAAGTTGACTCACATTCATCATAAGAAGTCTAGTTGAAGGCTTTATGTATCAAATACTTTTAATAAAAATATTATATTTGTTGGTGATCATGTCTTAGATACACCTCAAATTGAATAAGGGGATCTTACGTACTCCTTGTGTAGTGTGCGATGACGGTTTTATATGGTTTCTTTGTGATATTTTATGTCTAGTTTTGACATAATCACTTGAATTTTATCATTTAAAAGAAACACATAAGAAATATAAGGCAAGTTAAGGAAATTCAAGCACACAATCCATGCATAAATTAGCACATATGATCAATCACCTACGTGCAATCAAAGCATATCAGTCGTGGAAAAGTCAAATGATTCAAAGGAGAAGTTTATGAACTCAACACATTGTGAAGCATTCAAATTTGAATTTAAATTGTAACTTGCAAACAATGTTTTTTTATAAGATTAATTGATCAAGTTGAATTTTATTGTAATTTTTGGGTGCATTTTCAGTTGAACCCAAAACCCAAGACTTGTTTGTGTCATTCTATTCCTGAGTCTATATTGAAAAGGTTGAGTAGTTGAAACTCAAAACATTTAGAAAAACACTAGTTGGGGTACATTTTAGGTAGTATTTGACACCCTCAACTTGTTGGAAACTAAATCAAGCGAATGAGTTCAAGAGTACAAGTGAGCGTGAATAAGTGAAAGTGAGTGATTATACAAGTGAACAAGTTCAAGAGTACAAGTGAGTGTGAAGTGCAAGCAAGCAAGTTCAAATGGAGTGTACTATTGAATTATTAGAGTTTCTGAACACTCGAATAAACATTGTTGAAGACAATACAATCATACTTCACAAATATACTCTTCAATCAGTGCTAACTTGTTTGCAAGTGACCCGAGCTAAAGTTAGACTTGTTCAAGCACAATCCCAACTATTGAATGATGAAATCAAGAATCGGTGAAGCATTCTGAACTAGTTTGTTTTTCAGAACAATCCTCTCTATGATGATGATGATGATGTTGGTCATTCAAATCAACAGTGCACTCAAGAGAAACTCAGCAATACAACTCCAAATGCAAATGAAGATGAAGATGAAGTTGTTCAAATTTAGCATGATCGATTTCAACACAATATTTCCAACAACATTGTAAGTCCTTGTGAAGAAATACAAGTTAAAAAAATCAGCATGGTCTAGGATATGGTGACGACAACAACTTGCATTTACCATATTACTCAAAACCACTTAAGTTTGTGAGTGGAATATTTTTAGATAAAGAGACATCAAAAATCAATGAAGAAAAACCAAAGTGCCAACATTGTAATCACACTGGTCACATGGAATATCAATGCTATGATCTCCATCCTTGTCAACATTGTGGAAAGAAGAATCATCCATCAAACAAATGTTCCAAGAGAAAAAAAAAATTGCAAGATTAAAGATTCACCATTAGTGGATCAATCCTTGGCAGTGGTCATCAATAACAAAGTGATTATTTTAGTCTTACCAAAGAATTTAATCTCACATAAAGATGAATTTTGTAGAAAACATTGATGAAACTCTCCTACACCTTAAGGGGTGAGTTCAAAAATCAAGTGAATATGGTTCGTGAAACCACTTGCGATCTATCCTTTTAGCTGAAAAAGGGGGGAATTGATGATGGAATTAAAGATGGTTGTTAGACTAAAATATTTGAAAACAATAAAAATGAATATGCTAGATGGGAATTGAATTTTCCATATGGGAAACTGCAGTTTATAGATGGAAGACTTTGAAATAATTATGGTTCAATGTATTGCAATTGAATCATACACATGATACAAGATTGTGATGCTTATTTTGAGAGAAATGATGTGGACATTTTTTTTCACATGAATGGCCATTCGACCTAGGAGAGGACATCTAGATCCTTTTGCATTATAGCTTGGCATTTGATTGAGTTGTCAGGCATTTTCAAGGATGTGACAGACTTGCAGTTGATTAACTTTTGTTTGTTTCCTCTCATCATATTGGAGTTCACATCAGTGAACAAATTACAAAAAATCTAGCTCACATGGTTACACAGTGGTATTTTCCAAAGTCCCCAACATCTAAATTTGACGGTTTTTTCAGGAAATTCTTCATCGAGGATCAACTCAAGAGTTTCAGCATGGAGACTTGTACATGTACCAGTATATGCACATTCCTTGCTAGTATAATTGTTCAGAATTATGATTAAGGGGGATAATGTTATCCTCTAACTCTTATACACTCATGAAGTATTAGAACAACACCTAATGTATTTCATGACATTTGAGGATATAGATTTTATCCTAAGTGTGTTTCTAGATTCCTATTTTTCTTCCTCCTTCCTTGTCTCCCGGTAAGGTATCTGTGTGAGAGAAATTAAGGTGGTTTCATTATTGTATTATATATTTGTATCATTCAAATGAATACATGAGTGAGAGATTATGGCTTGAGGCCTTTCCCACCAAACTTTTTGTCTCCCATCTTTTTTGTGCTCTATATTTTATCAATATGCAAATTGCTTTTGGCATTGAAAAAATTCATAGAGAAATGAAGAATGAAATATCTAGACATTACAACAAGATAGAATTCCCAAATGGAATTTTTGTATGGGAGGAACAATCAGTTTTACAATCTAGTGAAGTTTTCCATGACAAGCATTCAAATGTATTGAACTATTAGGCTAACCTATCTCTCATGGGAATATCACTTGGTCGATAGAAACATAATGTAACATTACTTGGTTTGGTTGAATCCTCAATTTATTGACTAGTATTGCTTAGAGTTGCAAATATCTTGGGTAGGGTCATGCAAAGAAAACAAAGACCTAGTTGTATACTCACAAACATAGTATCTCTTGTGCAATTGTGAAGGGTATATATTGTTTTCCCACCATGCTAGCTTTCCAAATAGAACATTCATGGTGTCTAAAGGAGAAGTGTTAATGTTTATGCCATTATTATAGTTCTTTGCATTTCAATAGATAAGAGCATCATAAGAACAAGATCACTGAGAAATACACATTCACAAGAGACACAACATTTATCCTGGGAAACCCTCTAGGGGAAGAAAACCCAGCAAAAACTTCCTTATCATAAATTGCTAATACAATGTTCAAGAAATAACTCAAACCAATACAAATAGTCCTCTCCAAGAGATGCGCCACTCTTCTTCTCCTCTCTCCAACTGGTAATTGCAGCTTGCCTCATAAGATAATGAGAAAGTGAGTTGTGTGTTTGAAGTGAGGCACTAGCCTCTTATTTATACAAGACTGGCACGTGTGAAAGGTCACAACTGGCAGGGCCGACCTCTCACTCTGGGTGGGTAAGCCCACCTTTAATTAATTCTGGGTCTTCCACAATAACTGTTGGGGCCGACTTCTTATTCTGCCCTTTGTAATTGTCCGATGACCAATCCGAAAAAGGGGATTTGGTCCTTATACAATTACCAACATGATTAATCCACAATGGGGATTAATCCAATAACAATAATAATAATAATGACATGATTAATCCGCAATGGGGATTTAATCCAATAAT
>ML787385.1:0-36732 GCA_009831015.1 Picea engelmannii | reverse complement strand
AATCCATAACTAAGAGAACATACTACCAGCACATTGTCATTGGTTGTTATGTGTAGGCTACACAACGTTTAGTTTTCACCTAGGATTTTATCAAGGATAGAGGCTTAGTAGTCATTCCGAGAACATAGCTCTCTAACAAGACAAAGAAACAAAGATTATATTTCAAATTTGGCAAAGGTATATGTGTTGGTGAATTGAGTGGGATATAAGTCCCTCAATTACAGATCATATGGTATCAGAGAAGTTACATCATTGACCATGACATAGCTATCAAAATTTTGAAGTGACCATTGTATACCTCAACATGGGTAAGGAAAGCAAGGAGAAGTTGGAATATTGAAGGGAAAACAATGTCGAGCTTTAGAAAGAGAACGGACACTTAAAGGAGCAAGTTCAAATGTTCAACTAGAGGATAACATAGATGGAGAAGCACCTTGATACCTCTACCAAACTACTACCATTACTAAAGAAGAAGTTTGAATACTGCCAAGACTCCCTCATTGCAGTCAGGACATATTGGAAGAAGCACAGATTGCAACGTGTATACCTTGGTGAGAAGGTCATCCAAATGGATAACTGGAAAGAGGATAGGTTCACGCAGATGATGATGTAACTGAAACAAGAGTTGGAAGAGAAGTTGAAGGCCTTGGAAAGGCTTCAAGTAGTTGTCCAAGAGCATAGAGAAGAAAGGAAACCTTCCATTGCCACTGCAAATTCTATCACCATGAATAAGACCCCCTTGGTAAGTTTACCTCTCATAGGCATTTATCTAGAGAAGATTGGTGACTTTGAAAAGAATACCAGAGGCATTGGCTCCAAGCTCCTAAGGAAATGGGATATTATGAACAAGGGATAGGAAATACAAGACAACGCATCTTAAGCCCCATTGTAGCCACACCATGGGTCAAGCATGAAGGCTTGGGATTCCATGGAAGAGGTGCAAATCCCATGACCACAAAGACTATTTTTGTGAAGGATAAAGACCTACTAGAGTTGGATTTATCATTAGGAGAAGGAGAAACAACAATAAGTGAAGGTGGTAGACCACTACCACCTCAACCTTCATGTGATGAATTAAATAAGGGAATTAATGAGAAGAGCTTGAAAACTCAACCTGCACCATCACTCAAAAGAAGAAACAAACATATCAGTGAAGGAAAGAAGAAAAATAAGACCAAGATTCCCTCATCAAACAAGACATCTCTTGTTTGTCATTGTTGCAAGAAGAGAGTTCGTAGTGTTGCAATTTGTTTGTATGCAAAGGCATGTTCTTTTTGTAGGAAGAAAGGCCATGAAGTGGCATCTTGTTGGGAGAAGCAAGCCACGTGCCACAAGCCATATTTATTTCGGGGGAGGAGTAAGAGAGGTAGTCCTTGTAGCAACAATATGAACTTTTTACACCATTGGAATTTGAGTGGACATTGGGAAGAGAAGTGTTGGTGACTTCACCCAGAGCTTCACCCAAAAAACCGCACAACCAAGAGGAGAGTGTGGAAAGTGAAGTTTAATATAGATGTAGAGTTAGTTACATCTTCAACTCAAGGAGAAGAATTTGTTCAAGGAGAGATAGCAACACAGGAGGTCTGCATCACCATTGAAGAGGAAAACATGTGGATTCCAACCACCAAGGCATCCCTAGTCAATATGTGCTAAAGATTGATGCATAGGGGTCAATGACCATGGAAGGATGAGTTCAGGAGAACTCCATGATGGCTTTCAAGCATGTAAAATCACCATAGAGTTGTTTCCATACTGACAAGAAACTGATTCTAGCAAGAGAATGCATGCCACACTTCCTTTTGAGGGACTGATACGTGATGGCATAGCTTGTTGGGGTCACACTGAAAATAGAACAATATTCGACTTGGCTTCAATGGCAACCAAGATTGACTATCTCCAAGATAGAGAGGGACATGGGAATGGATGTTAAGTCTAGAGTTTGGGTTAGTGATCAGAGTTATGCATTGCAAGAAAAATCGAGCCAGAACCAGAGCCCGATCTATAGCCGAGGACCAAATCTAGTAGCTAGATCCAAAGCCAGAGACATAGTTAGAGTTGTAGCTAGGAGCCAATGTTAGAGCCATGTCCCAGAGAAGTAGATAGAAGTACATTGATCCAGATTGGTTTCTTGAGATTTTGGAGATCAAAAAGCATCTCAATGGGAAGGTGTGATCTAAAATGGATCTGAACAAAAAATGGTTGTAAGAATCATTAGCTTCAATATTATTTCGGTAATTAATGAAGGTTATGAAAACATTGTAAAACAATGCAAATGTAAAGTGAATGAGACAAAATAGATGGAAAGAAAAGAGAAATGGATGAAATAAAAGAAAAACGAAATGAGAGAAGAGTGAGGAATGGCAAATGAATGACCTCAACATGTTGGCATTCCCATTTCGAAACTCTCCCTATTTCCTCGTGTGCATTCATTCCCAAAGGGTCTTTTTGGGGCCAGGGGAGAAAGAGATAGAGAATGTCATGAAAGAATTGTACCAAAAATTGTTAAGATGAATAGATTGAGTGTTTATTCAAGGATATCTTGTTGTCATGTGGAATTCATTTATATAAATGTGTAGATCATAGATAATTTTCTGTGGATGATTAATACTTGTGTGTTTTCTTAGTTCTGGCTTAAATTGTTTCCTATAGTTGAATTATGATGTAAATGAAGAGCCACAACAACCTCGGGATGTCCACTATCCAATTCACCTTGAAGTCTGAGATCGATGACTGTCGAAATCTATCTATTGCAATTACTTAGGGAGTTTCTAATTTAGTATAGTCTAGATACTGGGCATTTTAGTTTTCCTCCAAGAAAATTGTTCATTCTTAGAGTTGAATTTCAAATTTATTTTGCCTTAGGTAAAATTTCTATGTTCCTTAAGCATTTTTTTAATTGTTAGGGTGAATTTCAACTTGTTGGGTGAATTTACGGTTTGTATGAAGTGAATTTTTAATTTTTGGTCACTCAAATCCATCAATGGGTGGTTTTATTGGTTATTGGGACATTTTAAATTGTCCCTGGGTTACTTCACATCCTGTTGGACATTTCAACATTCTCCTGGGTGTCTTATGTTGTGCCCAGACACTTTAATTTAGTGTTGGATGAATTATTATCAATAGGGTCATATTTTATTTGCCCACAATTGTTTTCCCTTTCCTGGACCACTTCACATCTTCCCTGGGTGATTTATTTCTTTCCTAGGAAATTTATTTCTTGCTTGGACATTTTAATATGCTACATTTTCAATTTTTCTTCAATCTAGGTCAATTCCTTATATGTTTGAGTGATTTCTCACTCCTTGGGGTCATACAATATCCCAAGACTGAAATATTTTGGTTGGTTGGGTCGATTATTATCTCCTTGATCCATTTTCTCTTTTCCTAGAATGTTTGTAGTCACAAGCAAGTCGTACGACCATTTAATTGCAATAAAAGGATTCCACTCATATTTTATGACTGTACATAACCCATGGACATCCTCTTTCCCTTTCCACCTTGGCTTGCATCATACTTAATTTATTTTTTGCATTGAGCAAAGTCATATAGAAAGGAAGAACTCAAGAGCTAGACATTATAACAAGATAGAGTTCCCAAATGGAATTTGTGTATGGGAGGCACAATCATTTTTACAAGATAGTGAAGTTTCCCATAATAGGAATTCAAATGTATTGAACTATCAAGCTAACCTATCTCTCATAGGAATATCACTTGGATGATAGCAACATAATATCACATTACTTGGTTTGGTTTTGAATCCTCAATTTCTTGATTAGTATTGCTTAGAGATGAAAATGGTTTGGGCAAGTGCATACAAAGAAAACAAAGAACTGGTGGTATACTCACAAACATAATAGCTCTTGTGAAATGATGAAGGGTATATATTGGTTTCCCATAGTTCTAACTTTCCCACTAGCACATTCACAATGTCTAAAGGAGAAGTTCTTAGATTGGTAATAGAGTCATAGCCATGGCATTTTGGTGAGAGAGCCAAGCCTTGTATGCTTGTTCGGTCACTAAAAACCAAGAAGCCATAACTCAGAGAAAAAACTACCAACACATTGTTGTTAGTTATTATGTGCAGGCTACACAGAGTTTAGTTTGCACCCAGAATTTTATCAAGGACAAAGGCTTAGCAGTTATTCCAAGAACAAAGCTCTCTATACAAGACAATGAAACAAAGATTAGATTTCAAATTTTGAAAAGGTATCCATGTTGGTGAATTGAGTGGGATATAAATCCCTCGTTTATAGATCAATACTCCAAAAAAACATTCCATAGCCTCCTAAATCTTTAAATATATTCTCAATAGAAACACCCTAACTATTTGTGATCCCAACATTAATGAATACTAAATACTTAATGGGAATTATTTAATAAAGTGGACACTTTTACATTAAATAACTATCCACTATTATCTAATGAACCTTATTCAAGGAATATGGTTGCATACATTAATTGAAATTCTAAGTAACATAAAGTAGGGAGGTTAGGGTAGGACCCTAACATGCCCTCCCCCTTCAAAAGAGGCATTGTCCTCAAGGTTATATGTGGGGAATTTTTGAAGAACCATTGCTAGTTCCCATGTGGCATCTAATGGATGCATATATTTCCATTGGATCACTAATTCTTGAACTGTGTGCTAACGCAATTGATTCTCTCTAGTAACCAATACTACCTCCAACTAGATCCAAATGGGCCCTTCTTCATAAAGTTATGGCAAGTTGGTTTACACCCTATAATTTGATCCTACTACCTTCTTCAAACAAGAAATGTGAAATACTAGATGAATCTTGGAGTGGGCTAGAAGAACCATCTTGTAGGACACCTATCCAACACGTTGGATGATCTTATAGGCTCCATAGAACTTTGTTGTTAGTTTCTAGTGGATTTTACCTTGGAGGGACGCTTGTTTATATGATTTAAGGTGAATAAACACTTGATCCCCTTATACAAAAGAATGATCTAAGTGATGTTGGTAAGCTTGTTTCTTTAATCAATTTTGAGCCCTAACCCAATTATCTTTAAGTGTGCATAGAATGGATTCTTCGGTGTGAAGTGTGTTATCAACTGCATGATCCTTGAAGGTGCTTGGTAAATAGGAAGCCACTGTGTTATGACCCAAGGGGGGAATATATGGGGTTAAATGTATATGATATGACCCCAAGGGGGGAATATATGGGGCTAAATGTACATGCAATATGTAAATGTATAGGTAATAGGGTCGTCCTAATAGTAAAAGGGACTTATGTGTAGTGTGTGAATAGGTATATATAGAGATCATGTATGTAAGGTACCCAGACCACTAGTCTCAACCACACTATTCCAAAAATGCACCATCTTGGATTGCTTTTGAATTTTGTTACAATCTTTAAATAATCAAGAGCATGAAACCATCGAAGAAATGAAGATCATGCAATAACCAATAACATGCTAAACCATAAAATAATACTTCAACATGCCATGCACAATAATAACTAGCAAACCAACATAACATAATCACATTCTCTCATATATAATAATAAACAACATAATATATATTATACAAAAAACACAAAGAGCACTTATATTTCAAGTAAACATTCACCAACTAGTTGCAGACCAAGGACATTCCTCCCAACCCTAGACATTGTTTTTCATTCACTATCAACAACATGTCATCCCCTAGCCAGGGCTATGAATCCACAAGGATGACTCCTAGGAAAAATCTAAAACACACAACAGTTGGCTAACAAGCTCTCGGGTTTTCCCAACCACACAGCAATCCTAATTTCCATCTCTCCTCCCCTTCATCCTACACAACTCAAACAAATAAACCCCTTTCTCTACCATGTATTCCCTTAGGCTATTCCAATTTCTTTCTAAGGATCTAGTGTTATTGGTTAGGAAATCTCAATGTTGGAAACTCCAAGGATTATCAGTTGTGGAAAATTCTTTCAAAACTTCCATCAACCTCATACAAATAGGCATACATTCCCTCCTAGAATGACAATAACTTTTTACATCCATCTAGCAATGGCACTCCTCCTTCAACCATTCATTTATATGATCATACCAGTAGAAAATGAATCAACAATAATTAGGAAAAGATAGGCAACCATGAACAACAAATGAATGTTCCACCAGAAGAACCACAAGAACGAGCAACCCCAAACAGCCAACGGGATGGGTTTAAATAGAAAGGAAGTGGTATCCCCAAGAGACTCACGCTCCCTAAGAGACAATGTGGTCTCCCCCATGATACTCATGTGTCCACTTCTCCCCAAACATGGGTAAATAAAAGTTAAAAATAAAGGAGAATCCCCTCAGCCCCCTCTCTCGTGGAATTATAGCCCCCTATCTCTTCTCCTTGTTCATCTTGCAACCAATGATGTATTTTATTAATATAGATATGAATTATTACATTTCCTAGGCACTCTGACCCCTTTCAACTTTACTGGCTCACCAACCAAAGTCACAATTGCATAATACATTCTAGTTCATACGAGTCACAATCTAGGGTGTTACATCCACCTCGCATTATTTTGGCACTATCCTCAGTGCACAACACCATATCAGTGTTCTTAATATTACAAATTGAAGCAGGAGCATCACCAGCAAGCACACGTGGAGGGACAACTCAGCTCCATAACGCGCCTTTTGAATTATTTTGGAATCTTAAGCGTTGGCGTTTCCTGTCAATCTTTTTGAACTAATTGAAAACTGAAGAAGATCAAATGCTTGGGAGATGAATGATCATGAGTGATCTGGGAGTTTCACTCCTATACTTTAATGTAATGGAACTTAAGTAGTAGTTAGTTATTTTTCAAGAAGACGAGTAGCCGGAAGGAACCCTAGGAGCCCTCTGGGATAAATAGAGCTGTTGTATGCCTGAATGAGGTTGTTGCAAATTAGTAGGAGATTTTTGTGATTTAGTTGTTACTGAACTTTTAGTTATTGTTTTATCATAGCTATAGCCATTTACATTTGAATTAATATAACAGAGGAAAATTGATCCAATGCATGGTGTTGCTACTGCTTACAGTTCCCTGTTATTTTATGTTTCCATGAATGAATGAGTTATGTTATTAAGCATATGATACTGTGAAGCATTGGAATAAGATTCAATTGTTTGTCTTCATTGAGTTCATGCAAGGTGTGCATATAGCCCATAAAGAGTGCGTTGACAGAGTCTATTTCAACTCAGAAGCTCATAAGAGATAGCGTGAAACTTTCATTTGCAAGGAGTGCAAAGGGACTGTTGCAAGGTGTGCACAATCGCTCGCAAGATGTTAAGTCTTCCGTAGGAATTTGTTGCAAGGAGTGCACAGATTGGAAGTTGGCCTAAGTGTTAGAGTAAACCCTCTGAGGAGTCAAAGGGTCCGAGAGATAAATCTCAAGAGAGATATTGGGGAGAAATCTTCAAAGGGAGTGAACCTCTGAAGGTTTCACGAGTCACTGGCTAAGATACATCTAGGAGGGAGTGGGATTGTACTAGATCGTTGGATCTAGGAAAAGCGCATGATTTTTAAGTCTCTACATGCACATAGGAGTGAGGATTCACTAAAGTCCCGAAGAGGCTAGGGATCATCCATCATCTAGAAGGACACATGGTGGGAATCCATCATCTTCGGTTGAAACCACTCCGGGAGGAACGAGTACGCAGGAGTTTGAAACTCCAGAACCCCAAAGAGTTGAAGTGGATAGTGGTCGTTGGATCCAGAAGGACACGCGTCGGCAGATTGTGTACTTCGGGTATAGAATAATCTGTGGGAAAGCGGATGTCAAAAGCACCGAACTTCCTAAGCGCGGAGTCCCGAAGTGTATCTCGATCATTGGATCATGAAGGAGGATGAGGACCGTTGATCTGGACCTGGCTAAAGGTTTCGAATTTGCGAAGCGCTAGGAGGTTAATCCTTGGGTCACATCCCAAGGTCATAGGCGATGAAGGAGCTAGCGCATGCCAGTGTGATATTTGGAATAGGGTGCTAAGAAGGCAGGACCCGCAGATAACCGTCGATCTAAGAACAAAGAATCGATGGTGAGGGATCATTGCGGGGACCGGAGGAAAAATTAGCAAATGTGCTAGTTCGCATCCTACTATTTACCAGCCCCATTGAACTTGTCGAGATAGGGATCAACGACCACGATTTAAAGAAGATTTGGGTGAGTAATTTTCAGATTTCGGGGACATAGCTCTTCGATAAAGAGTGAGTACGTTGGCAGCCCACAATTTCTGTGAACAGTCGATCGACGAACAGATCGGTAATGACCAGATCGTGACCATGAAAACCATGAGGGTGATAACAAGGCCTGTGTTTGGTTGAGATTGAGCCTAGTAATGTATAGAGGAGCTAATCCAACTCGATAATATTTAACGATCCTTGACCGGGAGGTCGACCAGTCCCGAGGGAGAGTAGGGGGGTCTGTGTCAAGTGGTATCAGAGCCTGAAATTGTTTTCAGGAAGAGAAAAAGAGCTCGAAGTTGTACTTTGTGTGTGAAAACCAATCAGCACAATGCCATCAAGGAGACGTGTGGAGCCACCTATAGCCAATCGCGTTGTAGAAAGAGAAATGAGAGAGATTCTTTCAATATTAGAGGCGATGGAAGAAGCGCGTAGGAGAGCACCTGATGTTGGGGACATCAATGGTGTGGAAAGTGAAGAAATAGAAGTTGAAGAAGCTGCAGGGGAAAAAAAAATTGAGCAACGCTTGCGGAGAGTGGTTGTTAAATTGGGAGCTAGAGCCAAGATAGACATCCCAATGTATGAAGGCAACTTGGATGCTGAAGAATTTTTGGATTGGATAAGATCCATGGACAAATAGTTCGACTATGAATATGTTGGTGAGGAGAAGAAGGTGAGACATGTTGTCACCATGTTGAAAGGACATGCAACACTGTGGTGGGATGAACTATAGGCTGAGAGGAGAAGCAAAGGCAAATACAAGATAAAGTATTAGGAAAAAATGGTAGCCAAGCTGAAGGCTAAATTCATACCCAAAGATTATCAGATAAATATGTTCAGGAAGTTGCAGAACCTGAGATAGAAGGGTATGACAATGAAAGAGTACACAAAGGAGTTATACAAGATGAATATTAGGACTAGACAAAGAAAGAAAGATGAAGAAAAATTTGCCAGATATATAAATGGATTGAGATATGAAATCCAGGATCCGATCAACATGATGTCAGTAAGGACAATAGAGGATGCTTATCAGATTGCACTGAAGGAAGAGGAGAAGTTGGCCAGAAAACAGAGTCAACGAAGTAGAGGCAGAAGCCCAAAAAAAGTTGAGGGAGTAGACCATGACAAGGCATATAATACCAAGAATGAGACTGAGAAACCACACAGTCACTCAGAAAGAGGAGGAAATTCTCGAGGGAGACAAAGTGGTGGAAGAATTTATTCTAGAGGAAGAGGAAGAAGCAGAGGAGGAGAGATAAGATGTTATGCCTGTGGAAAGACAGGCTGAGTAAAAGAAAGAAGGAGGTGAAGCTCATATTTCAGAAACTTAGAAGTTGAATGTTGAGGCAAAAGGAGAAGAAGATGGAAGATATTTGATGTTAAGGAAGGTTCTCTTGAAGCCAGAACCGGAAGTTGACAAACCAGTACAGAGGAACAGTTTATTCAAGATAGCTTGCAAGACTAAAGACAAAGTATGCAAGGTGATAATTGATAGTGGGAGCACTGATAACTTACTATCAACAGAGATGGTGGAGAAACTGAAGTTGGAGACAACTTCACACCCAAGTCCATATAAGGTCTCCTGGTTGCAAACAGGAGACCAGGTAATGGTAACTAAACAATGCCTTGTTGAATTTAAAATAGGTGGATATAGAGATGAGATTTTGTGTGATGTAATTCCCATGGATGTATGTCACGTTTTGTTGGGAAGACCATGGAAGTTTGACAGGAATGTCATTCATGATGGGAGAATAAATAATTACAGTTTAGAAAAGAATGGTAGAACACACATGGTGCTGCCAATAGAAGAGAAGAAATTAAATGAATAGGCCAGCACAAGCATACTTCTCATGAGTGGGAAGGAACTCCTGAGTGAGGTCAAGAAGAAACGGGAGATGCAGTTTGTTATGGTGAGGAAACCCAGAGTTGTCCCTACAAGTACTTATATGGATGATTTTCCTGAAGAAGTTCAGGAATTGTTAGAGAATTTTTTTGACATAGTAGTGAATGAGTTTCCTAACTCATTTCCACCCATTAGAAGTATCATCCATCATATTGATTTAATACCAGGAGCAAGTCTGCCAAACAAAGCAGCGTATAGATTGACACCTCAAGAGAATGAGGAGGTAAGGAAACAAGTCCAGGATTTATTAGACAAGGGTTTAGTCAAAGAAAGCTTGAGTCCATGCATAGTACCAACTGTGTTGATCCCAAAGAAGGATGGAGTATGGAGAATGTGTACAGAATCGAGATCCATAAACAAGATCACCATCAGGTATAGATTTCCTTTGCCAAGAATCGATGACTTAATGGATTTTTTAAGTGGAGCAAATTTCTTTTCTAAGATAGATTTGAAAAGTGGATATCACCAGATAAGGATGAGAGAAGGTGATGAGTGGAAAACAACCTTTAAGACAAATGAAGGGTTGTATGAGTGGCTTGTTATGCCATTTGGCTTAAAAAATGCCCCAAGTACTTTTATGAGACTGATGAATGAAGTATTTAAGGATTTCATTGGTAATTTTGTGATTGTGTATCTGGATGATATACTGGTCTTCAGTAAAACTGAAGAAGAGCATTTGAGACATCTGACATTAGTGATGAGGAGACTACAGTAGGACAAGTTGTTGATAAATTTGAAGAAGTCCTCTTTTATGAAGACAGAACTCATTTACTTGGGTTTTGTGATCTCTTCAAATTAATTGAAGATGGATTCAGAGAAGGTGAAAGAAATCAAAGAATGACCACCACTAGGGAGTATGTTTGAAGTAAGAATATTCCATGGATTAACGAGTTTCTACAAGAAGTTCATTAGATATTTCAGTGGAATTTGTGCACCATTGATGGATACAGTGAATAAGAGACACAAATCTTTTAAATGGAAAGAAGAAGCTGAGAAAAGTTTCAATCTATTGAAGGAGAAGATAACAAAACGACCAATTCTGGTCTTGCCAAATTTCGAGAAGACATTTCAAGTAAGGTGTGATGCGAGTGGAGTTGCAATTGGAGTAGTTTTGAGCCAAGATGATAGGCCTGTTGCATATTTCAGTGAGAAGCTGAATGAGACTAAGAGAAAGTACTCCAAATATGATAAAGAGTTTTATGCCATAATTCAAGCCTTAAAGAAATGGAGGCATTGCCTTGTTCCAAAGGAATTTGTCTTGTTTAGTGATAACTGGGCTTTACAATTCATAACCAAATAGGAAAATTTGAATCAGAGACAGGCAAAGTGGATTGAGTTTATGTAGAATTTTACTTTTGTCATGAAACATATTTCTGGAAATTCTAACAAAGTTGTTGATGCATTAAGCAGGAGATGTTTTATTCTACAGCAGTTTCAAGTGAAGACCTTAGGGTTTGAACACCTTAAGGAAATGTACAGTGATGATACAGATTTCAAGGAATCATACGAAGCATGTGAAAATATTGTGCTGAGGGACAGAAGTCGGTGGACATAATATATGGTTCAAGAGGGATTGTTGTTCAAGGGAAATCAACTGTGCATACCAAAATGCTCAATGAGGGATAACCTTTTGAAGGAAAAGCATAGTGGAGGATTGGATGGACATTTTGGCCTTGATAAAAAAAATTCACAGTTGAGTAGTTCATATTATTGGCCAGGTATGAGGACCGAAGTGATAAAGTTTGTAAACAGATGTAGAATCTGCCAACATGCAAAAGGCAAAAGACAAAACACTGGATTGTATCATCCATTGCCAATACCAGAGAGGCCTTGGGATGCAATAAGCATGGATTTTGTATTGGGATTGCTAAGAACACAAAGAAGATGTGATTCCATATTTGTGGTGGTATATAGATTTTCAAAAATGGCACACTTTATCCCATGCCAGAAGACTAGTGATGCCACATGTGTTGCAAATTTATTTTTCAAGGAAGTTGTTCGACTTCATGGATTACCCAAAATCATTATCTCAGACAGAGACACCAAATTTGTTGGTCATTTCTGGAGAAAACTGTGGAAGAAGTTGGGAAAAGATTTGTCCTTCAACTCATCTTATCACCTTCAGACAGATGGAAAAACTGAGGTGGTGAACAGAAGTTTGGGAAACTTATTGAGGAGTCTGGTCGTTGAGCATCATAGTCAGTGGGATTAGATTCTTCCACAAGCCGAATTTGCATACAATGAGTCACCAAATAGGAGCATTGGAAAGAGCCCATTCCAAATACTGTATGGAATGTAGCCAAGAGGAGTATCTGAGTTGAGGGACTTAGAACAGAGTGAGTTCAGAAGTGTTGGAGCAGAAGATTTTCTTGCAGAAATGTAGAAGCTCCATATCTAGATCAGAGAGCAATTGTAGAGCTCTAGCCAAGAGTACAAGCGCAGAGTTGATCAACATCGTAGAGAGATTCAATTTGAAGTAGGAGATCAGGTTTTGGAACATCTCAAGAAATAAAGGTTCCCAAGGGGAACATATAAAAAGTTGAAGATGAAGAAGATTGGACCATGCAAGATCCTAAGAAAATTTGGTAACAATGCTTATGAGATAGATCTGCCAGAGGATGTGGGGATATCACCCATATTCAACATTTCAGAACTGTATCCTTACAGGGAATATGACACAGAGAGATCAGAAGATCAAGAGAAGATTCAGTGGGAGAAGCAGATGTCTGTAGCAGAAAATCCATAGATGGGGAAGATTGTTGATCAGAGGATTGGCAAGAAGACCAGGAGGAAGACCTATTTTGAATATTTGGTCAAGTGGAAGGGACACCGAATAGAAGATGCAAGTTGGGAAAATGAATTTGATATCCAGAAGCATGGAAAGTCAGTGTGAGAGCTCATGGTTAGGATTCCATGATTTTTTGTTCAGGGGAGTATGATGCAGGAGAATCGCCAACAAGCACACATGGAGGGACAACTTAGCACCATAACGCACCTTTTGAATTATTTTGGAATCTTAAACAGTGGCGTTTCCTGTCAATATTTTTAAACTGATTGAAAATTGAAGAAGATCAAACGCTTGGGATCTGAATGATCACAAGTGATCTGGGAGTTTCACTCCTAGACTTTGATGTAACGAAACTTAAGTAGTAGTTAGTTTTTTTTCGAGAAGACGAGTAGTCGGAGGGAACCCTAGGAGCCCTCTGAGATAAATAGAGGTGTTGTATGCCCGAATGAGACTGTTGCAAATTAATAGGATATTTCTGTGATTTAGTCCTTACTGAAATTTTGGTTATTGTTTTATCATAGTTGTAGCCATTTACATTTGAATGAATATAACAGAGGAAAATTGATCCAATGCATGGTGTTGCTATTGTTTAAAGTTCCCTGTTATTTTTTGTTTCCATGAATGAATGAGTTATGTTATTAAGCATATGATATTGTGAAGCATTGGAATAAGCTTCAATTGTTTCTATTCGTTGATTTCATGCAAGGTGTGCATATATTCTGGAAAGACTGTGTTGACGGAGTATGTTTCGACTCAAAATCTCAGAAGAGATAGCATGAAAATTTCATTTTCAAGGAGTGCAAAGGGACTGCTGCAAGGTGTGCACAGTCACCCACAAGAAGTTAAGTCTTGTGTAGGAATATGTCGCAAGGAGTGCACAGATTGGAAGTTCAACTAAGTGTCAGATTAATCCCTTTGAGGAGTCAAAGGGTCCGAGAGATAAAGTTCAAGAGAGATAGCTGGGAGAAATCTTCAAAGGGAGTGAAGCTCTGTAGGTTTCACGAGTCACCGACTAAGATCCATCTAGGAGGGAGTGGGATCGTTCCATATCGTTGGATCTGGGCAAAGCACACGTATTTTAAGTCTCGACCTGCACATAGGAGCGAGGATTTGTCTAAGTCCCAAAGAGGCCATGGATCGTCCATCATCTAGAAGAACATGTGGTGGGAATCCATAATCTTCGAGTGAAACCACTCTGGGAGGAACGAGTACGCAAGAGTTTGAAACTCTCAAACCCTGAAGAGCCGAAGTGGATAGTGGTCGTCGAATTCAGCAGGACATGCATCGGCAGATCGTGTACTTCAGGTATAGAATACTCTGGGGGAAAGCAGAGGTTGAAAGCGTCGAACTCCCAAAGTGCGAAGTCATGAAGTGGATCTTGATCGTTGATCGTGAAGGAGGACGAGGACCGTCGATCTTGCCCTGGATGAATGTTCTAAAGTTGCGAAGCACCAGGAGGTAAAGTGTTGGGTCACAGCCCAAGGTCAAGGGAAAGGAAGGAGCTAGCACCTGTCAATGTGAGATTTTGAATAGGGTGCTAAGAAGGCAGGACCCGTGGATAACCGTTGATATGAGAATGAAGAATCGACGATGAGGGATCATTGTGGGGAGAGGAGGAAAAATTAGCAGACGTGCTAGTTCACAACCCGCTATTTACCAGCGTCATTGATCTCGTCGGGACAGGGGATCAACGACCACAACTTAAAAGAGATTTGGGTGAGAACTTTTTAGATTTCAGGGATAGAGCTCTCCAATAAAGAGTGAATATGTTGGCAGCCCACAATTTCTGTGAACCGAAAATCGACAGACAGATCGGTAATGACCAGATCGTGACAATGAAAAACTTGAGGATGATAACAGGACCCGTGTTTGGTTGATATTGAGACCAGTAAGGTCTCGAGGAGCTAATCCAGCTCAATAATATTTAACAATCCTTGACCGGGAGGTCGAGCATCCCTGAGGGAGAGTAGGGGGGTATGCATCACAAATCCATTCTCTCTAGCCCCTAATACACACAATCATTCTATCTAATGCTTATATACATAAGAACTTTGACCTAAAAATAAAGCATGCATACATAGGCACTCTAACCAAAACCCGCATAATGATTTCACAATTTATAATTCTAGCATCAATTCTTACCAACAAGCTCACATTCCCCATCAACCTGCACAACCCAAAGAGTGTACCCCCTTATCTTCTTTGTAGTCCTTCATGATGTACCACTTCTCTTCATGGATTCATGCACTCGACCAGGAAGTTTCTAGATTTGTGGCTTCAAGAACTCCAGCTGTAACAATTCCACTAGACTTGCTTCGTTCCATGACTTTGTATTTGAGCTAAATTTCCTTCTGGTTATATTCTTCCTGATATTCCAGCTTCAATAGTCAACATCTCATCTGTATTACACACTTACATTCATCATGAGATATCGTCATCACAATTTTCAATTTTAAATTTCCAAATCTATTTATACAGGAAAACATAATATCCCAAGTATGAGCTTCTTACTCATAATTCGTTTGGCTCTTACAACAATAGATATCAGTCTTCCTTATTGGATTATATCCTTTCTGTATCCAAGACCATTCTACGTGCATTTTTTTCAATTACATACAGCCAAACAAACTCTTAGCATGCCATAACAATTTGAAATTATAAATTTCTCAAATCCGCTTTGTACAAAAAATAAAAAAAATTAAGGCATGATCTTCCTACTCATAATGGTTGGCTATTGCAGTAGTATATATCAGTCTTCTTTATGGATTACATCCATGCGATATCCTAGACCATTCTCCCTACAATTTTTTCAAATTACACTCAACCAAACAAATTGTTAGCATTCATTCACATTTAGTTCATGAAATGACCTCAGAATTGCCTCTAACCAACAATTCAATCATTCCCAACCATTATTCATATTGAGACATAATGAAACTATCATTCATGTAAATTATCTTTCCATCTTTGTAACATTTTTAATGGCTCCAAAAAGTGATCTCAGAACTGTAAAAATCCAACAATTCAATCATTACCAACCATTATGTACTATTCTAACATGTAACTTTCTTGTTGCAGTATCTAACAGCTCCTGGAATGTTCTCAACTTCAAGAGTTAGAAACAATCACATCATTTCAGTTGTTAGCATAATCATCTCTGATCAATATAATATATACATGCATTCACCAAAATGCATTTAGTAATTCCTTTAAACAAAAACAACTCTATCTTAGCATGCATGTGTTCAAAGCTACCACTTGCACACTTTTACAACTTACTCATGCATACCTATTCAATGCACCTTTGCATTTATTTTTAGAATATCCAAGTCATGCATACCACCATATTGAATTGGAAGGTTCGGCCAATGCCTCGACACATCATCCACACACTTCCTAATTATGTGTTTGACTACTTTGATGTCCTCCCTTTCTACACTAACAAAACACCAAGAATATAATTATTGGGTTCTCTTTAGTGTTGGGAAAAAGGTTGCAGCTCAAACATCAAATATAGCAGGAGGGATATCATATCCCTTTGTTTCATAATATCCTTTCCATATCCAATCATGTCATGGTATTCACTTAAGAAATGTCTTCCTTTCCTTAGTCTGGTCCCCTCCCAAACCCTTGGCATTTCAACAGTCTGTGCATACATGGATCTACATCCACATGGCTACCACATTTCCTCGGCTTGTTGCTTTCTTAGACACACCCAATGCACCTTGCCATGGCGAGTTAGAACTCATCCAATCTCTCTCCACATGGCTTCTTTATCAACAATTATTTCTATAGCAAGTTTATACTCCTTATTTGCTTTGGTTATTTCCTCATAACCAACACATTCCTACATGTTGTTGTCATATGAATGAATTCTATAGTTAAATAACTTTTATAAGTATCGCATGCCTTCATCCTTTACCATACCAAATGGTAAATCATTCCAATGAATGCATTCAAAACATATAATATAATCACTTTAAAATCTAAACGTTGGTTGAGGAAATTCTTACCTAAATTCCCTTCAACATGTACATATGTCATTTAATTGGTTTGATGTGATCTGATTAGATGGTACCAGTAGGATCTATCATGCCTCCTTCACCAACCTCTTATTCAGCGTTTCACCTTATGATTTCTACTTCACATGGATGGCTTCCATATGCAGCACCATCAACTTTCAGCCATGCAGTAACTTCCTCTTTCCTGGCACAAAAATCATCATTAGTAACTTTATATATATATATATATATATATATATATATATATATATATATATATATATATATATATATATATATNAGAGAGAGAGAGAGAGAGAGAGAGAGAGAGAGAGAGAGAGAGAGAGAGAGAGAGAGAGAGACTAGTGCTAGTCTACAACATGTTATATGTACACTCAAACATTTCACATCCACTAATGCATATCTATATAAACTAAGAATGCATCCTAAACATGGCCATAAGTGAATATTCTCTCCAAATTCGTGTGCTATATATGATTGTCCAACATCCATATCATAGCAACTTGCATCAACTGTTTCATCAAGTGTAGCTCCCTTTGTTGTTATTGGTTGTCCTCAATTCTACTGGACTCCTAGCATCATTCCTTGAATTCTGATTATATTTTTCTTCTTAAAATAAATTTTAAGATAATGTATTGCCTTATTTCACCCCTAAACATTTTATAAATGAACCATGCTTCCACTGCACTACTCTAATAATAAAAAGTGGAGGTACTACTTCAAAATTGTATCATTGACCCTTAGAGATGATGCACCTATAGGCCACTAGAGCCCTTCTTCAAGTTTTTGAGAATAATGTGTTTCCCAGCTCAAAAATATGGGTGGTTAGATGTCTTCTCCTCCTCAACATATTTCCAATGACTATTCATGTGCCTCCATCTGATTCATGAGCTGAAAGTTATGGCTTCCTGAAAATTCACTTTCACCTCATTGATACACTTTCTCCACTGGTGTAAATTTCACTAGAAGGTCAACTTTTGTCAATTGTAGCAGAAAATTCACAAAGAACCAAGAAAATTTTTGTATTGGGAACATATAGTATTTACGATGGTGAACAAGAAGAAACTTTCAGATTTGGAATTGGATGCTCCAGTAAGATTCAACAACAATCTGGAATCTACAAATTCGTTCTTTTTACAAATAGTTTATTTTCTCTTTTGTCAAACCATGTTTCTTACTCATCCCTCTAAGTCTAATTCTGATCTCATAATCCATTTATTCTCTTTGAGATCTTTCCAACAACTATAACCATGCTCAAAACCAAGCTTGGAAACAAAATTTATGCCCTTCTGAATTTTTTTGGGCATTTATCCTTCTGCAAGAGTATTCCTATCCAACATGGTCTCCACATGGACCCCTTCCACGTATGTTGTATGATGTGGCACTAACATGGAATTGGACACTAGACCATTGAGCATCATATCTCTCACACTTTACACCACTTGAAATATTTTTTATATCTGGTTATCTGAGGGTTTGGTCCCTGAGACCCTCGCCTCACCAGAAGCACACAACCACTAGGTGCCTCACCCCATCGGGTATCGGGACCCTATGATTTTCCCAACTCTTTACAATAGTTCTCAATCCACCCGATGGTATGGTTCTTCAAGGTGTCGAACTCCCTCCTAAGCTTATGTTCGAAGATAGATGATTGGGATCTTCCCACATTTAGATCAGACGATCGATACTTAAAGGCGATAAGGTAGGTGGTCCAGTTGGTACCTAAGACACATAGTCTTGATGTGGCATGCCACCTAACATGACACTAATTGAATACCATTCTAACATAACACAAGGATGTGGCCTAACATGGATTTGATGTGGCACCAATCACGGACCACCATTTTCCCTTCTACAAAAGTCTTCCTATTCGACACATCTTCCACGTGGACCCATTCCATGTGTGTTGGATGACATGGCACCGATGTGGCATCGACCACCATACCACTAGCACCCTTAGCTCATCAGGCACCGAGATCCATCAGATCCCCTATATATATAATATCGGGTATTTGTAACATGCCCAGTATCAGCACTTAAATCTTTATGATATCCGATTATCTCGGGAAATGAATCCTTCCTAAGATTTGACTAAGAGATCAATTGCCCAAATATATCATACCCCCAGATCTGACGGCTAGGGTCTAACCCTGCATTCGAAGGTGCATATGACCCATTCCTCGATCTTCCTACTCAGTGTTGACACCTTTCCACTTCCCATTGACTAATTGAACATCACCTAATATGTGGTTGTTGACATCGTGCTGACATGGATGATAATGTGGAAACGATCCTCCACCCACTGAGATATCAACCTATTGTAGTATTGGCCCACTGGGGCACCAAAAGATCCACGTAACTCCATCCAATAAGGGTGATCCGATGTCAATCCGGTCCACATCGGCCCACCAGGCCACCAACACCTTAGTCAAAAGTTTACATTGTGCACAGCTTCGTAGGGTTATGTGGCTTCCTTTTCATACACAAGTAATAAAGGATTGGTTTTGCTTATAAATAGTTCCATTGAACTCTTCCCCATGCATGTGGGATAAAGAAAAGGGCACAAGTCGCAGATCAATGGTGGAAATACCATGTGAAGGTGAGATAATTGGTGGTTGAGTGTTGTTTTTTCTTACTTGGCATAACTTTCAATTAAATGCTACAAATCGATCAGACAATGGCTTACAATTGCTAACACATAAGCAAATACTATCATGGAAAGGACAACAATCAATGAAGTTCTAGTTTCTCTGCCTTCTCACACGGTATCCTCAATATTTTCCACAAGAACACATACCATCCCTGTAATGATGGAAATGATTTTCATCTCTAACAACAAATCCGCACACAACAATATTGAAAATGAGTTCAGTGGCAGTGTGTCCATCACCATAAACACGCAAGGTTTTTACCATTACCATAGGAATCTCTGATAGTATACCAATAAGTCCAAAAATAAATGACCAACTTCTCACTGTGAGCGCTGAGAAATGTCTTCATTCCAAGAAAACCCTCCTCCAACAACTTATGTCCTGGCATGTATTAGGCCCCTTCAAAGGCCCGGTGTTGTAAACCAACAACTCTGATACCACTTAGTGATGTACCCGGACCACCTGTTTGACCCACACTATACCAAAAATGCACCATCTTGGATTGATTTCGAATTTTGTTCCAATATTTAAATAATCAACAACATGAAACCATCCAATAAGTGAACAACATGCAATGACCAAGAACATGCTAAACCATAAAAGAATACTTTAACATTCCATGTACAACAATAACCAACAAACCAACAATGCATAATCATGTTATCTCAAGGATAATAATACACGACAAAATATACATTATACAAAAAACACAGAGAGCACTTATTTTCCAAGTAAACATTCACCAACGAGTTGCAGACCAAGGACGTTCCTCCCAACCACAAACATTGTTGTTCATTCACTCTTAATAGAAATGTCACCCGAGAGCCAAGGCTATGAATCCATAAGGATGGGTCCTAGGACAAATCTAAAACACATAATAGTTGGCTAATAGGCTCTCAGGTTTTCTCAACCACACAACAATCCCATTTTCCATCTCTCTTCCCCTTCAGCCTACACAACCCAAAGAAATGAACCCCTTTCTCTCCATGTATTTCCTTGGGTTGTTCCAATTTCTTTCCAGGGATCTAGTGCTACTGGTCATGAAATTCCAATGCTGGAAACTCCAAGGATTCTCAGCTATGGGCAGTTCTTTCATAACTTCCATCAACCTCATGCACACAAGCATCCATTCCCTCCTATAATGATCAATAACTTCTTACAAACATATAACAATGGCACTCCCCCACCAACCATTTGTTTCCATGCTCAGACCAAGAGCACACGAATCAGAAATAATGAGGAAAATATATGTAACCATGATCAACAAGAATGAACCAAGGAGTGAACAACCATGAACAACAAATGAATGCACCACTAGAAGAACCACAAGAACGAGCAACCCCAAACAACTAGTGGGTCGGGTTTAAATAGAAAGGACATGGTCTCCCCAAGAGAATCACGCACTGCAAGAGACAACGTGTTATCCCCCAAGAGACTCACACGCCCACTTCTCCATAAACATGGGTAAATAAAAGTTAAAAATAAAGGAGCAACCCCTCAACCCCCTCTCTTGTGGAATCATAGCCCCCTGTCTCTTGTCCTTGTCTATCTCACACCCAACGATGTATTTTATTATATAGATATGAAGTATTACACTTCCTAGGCACTCCATCCCCTTTCAAATTTACCAGCTCACAATCCCGAGTCACAATTACATAATACATTCTATTTCATAGGGGTCAAAACTCGAGGTGTTACAATGTATTCATTATCGAGGACATGTGAAATGTTATGTACCAAATGATTAAAATATCAGTATAAAACATAAGTACACACCATGTACACCAAGGTGAGCATGGAGCACAAATCCAATATAGATAAGAGATATAAGTTACAAAATAACTCAGAGAATAGGAGAACCTCCTCTAAAAAACCAAATACATTCATACATCACAATTCACATGTCCTTGATAACGAATACATGATCTCTATATATACATATTCACACACTACACATGAGGCCCATTGACTATTAGGATGACCCTATTACCTATACATTTACACATTACATGTACTTTTATCCCCATATATTCCCCCCTTGGGGTCATATCATATACATTTAACCCCCTCGTCAAATGGAAGAACCTATCAATGGAAGAGGCGGCATGGGAAGAAGATTTTTTCATACAGACACACCCACGATTGTCAAGTGTTGAGGACAACATTTGTTTGAAGGGGAGGGGCATGTTACTCCATAGACAAAGCCCCATGCAAAGCCCCATGTTAAGCATAAAACCCCTTATAAATCCCTAGACATTGAGTTATTACATTTCTAGTGTTATAATTTTACTCTTTGTCTCCTATGGGGTTAAATGTACATGTAATGTGTAAATGTATAGGTAATAGGGTTGACCTAATAATAAAGGGGCCTCATGTGTAATGTGTGAATAGGTATATATAGAGATCATGTATTCATTATTGAGGACATGTGAATTGTGATGTATGAATGTATTTGGTTATTTGGAGGAGGTTCTCATATTCTCAAAGTATTTATTGTGTAACTTATCTTCATTACATTCTGGATCAGAGCATCGATCCTAGGATTTTTCCGCTTCAAGCAAGTCATGTTGGAATTGTCCTTATAATGGTTTTCCTGTAAAGTTTCGAACTATGGAAATTTTAGGATACTGAGAAAACATAGTTAAATTATCTTGGTAAAACGTTCAGGTTCTAGGTCATTTTACTTTTGGAGATACATCATGTATAAGTTATGGATTTTTACTAGCCCTAAAATCAGCCTCAAACGAGTCATTTTGGGAGTTTTGCTATAAAAACAATTTAGTGATGTTTCAGACTGTGAAATTTTCAAGATCCTGAGGAGACATATTGAGGTACTTGTGATAAAAAGTTTAGAGTTTGGATCATTTTAATATTTTAGACATAGTCTATGGAAGGTAGGGTTATTTGACTAGTCCTATAACTAGTCTCAAAAATGTGTTCTTGGTAAAACAACCATATCTTCTTCATTTAGGATCCAAATATAGTGCCACCAGTTGCATTGGAAAGATAAAAAGCCAAGTGAAAATTTAATAATAAAAGCATACAAATTGTAGGTGTGACATTATGTGCAAGTTCTCTCTCTAGAAAAGGTCAAAAATCAGTAAGGTTTGGTAAAACTACCATAACTTTTACTTGGCACATCCAATTGTGGTCAGACCGAAGGAATTGCAAAGAAGACATATAATAATACTACAATAAAAAATTCAAACTCAAAAGGGCCAAAATTTTATAGATACATCATAAAGAAGGTCGGCTAGAAGGACAGACTCAAAATCATGGTTTCAAAGGTATGTTCACTTAAAACTATCATAACTTTTGATTGGGATGTCTGATTGAGGTGATTCAAAGACCATTGGAAAGAATACACATAGAAGATTATATTGGAAAATGTATTATACTATTTGAGATCATTATTATTAATATATTGAAGTTGCAAGTTGAATGATTGGGTTAGACTTCAATTAAGAATTAATGGAAATGCCCCATTTTTATGGAGATGAAGATAAATATGAAATTAGTCCTATGGAATGGTTAAGGATGGTAAAGGAATATGGTATGACTTCTTCAACGGAAAGGGTTAAGTTTGATGGTGAAGCTTGGGTGTGGTGGAAGAGTGTTAATAATAGACATATGATCGCATCAAAATAATTTTAAAAGATCTTCTCAGATAAATGGATTAGGTATATGAAAATGGAGGTAATGTATAGAATTCAAGATGAGTTAAAAGAAACAAAAGAAGAGATTCATAAAAAGGGTGATGAGATATCTAAGATACGAGACTTTAATGAAGCACTTCTTAAGGAAGTTTAAAAATTAAAGAAAAAAAATATTAGTAAGGGAAAGTTGGAAAAGGAGGCATCAAGGGAAGATTTGAAAAAGGAATATGAAGAGATATGTATATTACGAAACCATAATAAGAATCTATTGCATGAAGTTAATAGATTGAAAGAAGAAAACAAGAATTAGAATCAAGAATAAACAAGAATATTAGATGAATAATATACCTAAATACTTGAAGAGAAAATTTGCAAGAAGGTTGAGGAATCCATGAATAATGATGAGGTAAAATCAGAAATGCAATCAAGAATTGAAGAAGGATGTCAAAATTTGATAAATTGGGTCACATTGCAACTTCAAAAGGAGAAAGAAGACATGATTCAAGAAGGTCACTAGATGATACTTGAAGAATTTCAACTTCATATAGAGGATGTACATGTTAAATATGATGTTATTATCTCCAAGTCTAGAGTAATCAAAGACCAAGCAAAGAGGATAAAAGATTACATTGTTTCTGAAAAGAAGATAGAGGAAATGGATGTGAAGAGTGAACTAAAACAATCAAATGTGAGACCATACCAACACTCTCATTATGAGGAACGATTTCAAGGAAGACAAATAGATCAATATAATCATTATCAAGGAAGAAGATGGAATACTCATCAATATCCATATAACATAGAATCACAAAACCACTCTTCAACAAGCTATTATCAAAGACTAAGGACCACTACAAATTGGAGAAGTTGCAACAACAATACATGGAATAAAAGGAAATAAAATTATGCAACAAATAGCCATCAAGGATTAAGACTACAAATAATTGATTTTGGATGGATGGATCATCATCAATGGAATGAAGAAAGAAGGAACACAAGAAAAACATATTATTTGATTTCATCACATGTGAATCCTTTAATTGCAAAGCTTTGAGGACAAAGCTTTTTGAAGGCGAGTACTATGTTATGACCCAAGGGGGGAATATATGGAGTTAAATGTATATGATATGACCCCAAGGGGGGAATATATGGGTCTAAATGTACATGTAATGTATAAATGTATAGGTAATAGGGTTGGCCTAGTAGTAAAGGAGCCTCATATGTAATGTGTGAATAGGTATATATAAAGATCATGTATTCATTATTGAGGACATGCGAATTGTGATGTATGAATGTATTTGGTTATTTGGAGGAGGTTCTCATATTCTGTAAGGCGTTATTATGTAACTTATCTCTCGTATCTATATTGGAGTTGTGCTCCATACTCACATTGGTGTACATAATGTGTACTTCTGGTTTATACCAATATTTTAAGAATTTGGTAAATAACACGTTGATAAGAGTTTTGGGCCATGGATTGCTTCATTTGGCATCATTTTGGTATCTCCGTGATAAGTGTTATTTTACCACCATTCTACAAGGGGAAGCCATTGGTGCGGATTTTTGGAAGAAAAGCATCACAAATAATTTTCTAATCACTTGTTAACCACTTATGTTTGACCCTCTATTTGAAGATGAAACATAGTGCTCATTTTCAACCGAGTACTCTTAATTTTAAAAAACTCTTGCCAAAATTTACTAGTGAACATGGAATCCTAATCTAAGACAAGGAAAGTGAGAATTCCATATAACTTAAAAATATGATTCATGAAGACTTGGGTAATTGAGAAAGGTGTAAATGGGTGCAATAAGGCACAAAAATGAGCATATTTGGAAAGTTGGTCGACTATGTGAAGGTGTAAATGGCCAAAGGATGCCTTTCTTGCATCAATACCATGCCAAGGCATTTTCTCATGGCATTGCATTCCAAAACAAAATTTGTAATGAAATTGAGCACTACTAATACTGGAGTAGTGCACATAGCATCCCTTAAAGCTAAGAAGGCTAGTTCAGTTTCCTTGCTCCATACAAAGGGATTCCCTTTTAGTAGGGCGGTTGAGGGAGAAGCATTTTTTCCTTATTTTTCACAAAATTCCTACTGTAGCATGTCAATCCTAAGAAACCATGTAGGCTCTTTAAGGTCTTGGGGTGAGTTAAATATTGCATCACCACAATTTTTTTGGGATCTATTCACACTCCATCTTAACTGACAACATGACCCAAGTATTGAACATTTGAATCCCCAAAAGCACATTTGGGACATTTAAGGAATAAATAGTGGTCCCACAAGAGTTACAAGGTTCTTTCAACATGATCTATATGGGATTCCCAAGTTTTGTTGTAGATCAAGATATCATCAAAGAATACTAGCACACAATTTTGTAGGAAGGGTCAAAAATTCTTGTTCATGAGGCTCTAAAAGGTGGATGGAGAATTGCAAATTCCAAAGGGAGTCACTAAAAAATCATAATGACCTTCATGTGTGCATAAATTTATCTTAGGGATGTCCTCCTCCTTCATTTTAATTTGGTCATATCCTAAACAAAGATCTAGTTTAGTGAAAAACTTAGCTCCATGAAGCTCATCCAAGAGATCATCAATAATTGGACTGGTAAATTTTCCATTGATAGTCAACTTATTGAGAGCCTAAAAAATAGGACATATGCACCAATTACTATCAGGCCTCTAATTTGATGCCATTTTCATTGCTAGTTACCCTTTTTGACCTATCATAACTCTCTCTTTACCACATTATCGTTCATCTTTATCATATTTTCCATGCAAAGGTCATCTGAGAGCTCAAAAGGTAATTTTTTTGGTCAATTAAAGTTTTTCCATTGTTTTTAATGAATTAGGAAGATTAAGAGTCATTTCATTGCTAACGATGGTTAACCAATCTAGGTCATGTAACTCACATAGTGATCATGTAACCCACCTCATCATTCTTCATGTACTCGAGCTTCTAGAAGAGGATCGAAGACATGGGTTCTTCTCATGTATGCCTTGGAATGTTTCCATGTTCATCATATCGACTCCAGAGCAAGAGGGGTAGGTGTTATTCTTCAGTCAAAGCCTATGGTCAACTACACCAAAATAACACGTCCAACAAGGGATTTGATCATGGCTGATATTGGAGATATTCTCATGCATTGACATGTCATGAGAATATCATGTGATACAATATATGATCTATCTTTGTCAAATAAATACCTGAAGATTGAATTGTATCTATTTTTCATATGTTTCATTGTTGTGATCGATGTGTCCAAGGCATGGAGCGAGGGATTCATTTTGAGTCTACCTACGCACTCTTATGAATTGTATATGTATATAAACTCAGTCTAAATTGTGTGTATTATATCAGAAATTATCAAATCATTCCTCTGTTTTCATAAGTTTGTATTGTTGAAATTTCAGTCCATTAATATAAAGTGATCATGTTGATGTTTTGAGACAAATTTATGTGTTTATAATTTGTTCTTAATGTTGTAATCTTCTTAGGAAGCGTGAAGTCGATTGGTAGGGACCACCAACTTGGCTCACGTTGCTCTATTTTCCCCTCTCTGTAGCATAGCTTAGTAGTTCTTGATAGACTATAGTTAGACTGTATCTTAGTTGGTATGTTCATTTCTTAGTTCATTAATTATTTTCATCATCTATGCTTTGTTGCTTGTTTGCAGAAGAGAGATCCCTCATTGAAGGGATGAGAGACATGTTGTAACTCTTTTTCTATTGCATGAACATCCCGTATGTGAAATATTGCAACATATGTGTGTGAAATATGCTATGTGTTGATACCCCAGTGATCATACATCTCATAGATTTAATTTACTCTTTACATTTACATGAACTTTAGTTTAGTCATCCCCATGGATTTAAATGCAATTTCTTAGTACCAAGGATCTCTGACAAATTACATTCATTAAAAGTACAAGAACATTTGTATTCATTACCATTGAAAGATCATATTATAGGTTGGTTGAGTGTAGTTGATGTATAGGATGTATGGTTGGCATAAGCATCTTCATTCTTGTGGAAAGTTTACATGTGTTTTGATTCTAGTTTGAATTTTGAAATAGTTGCTAGGATTTATTTGATAAGATAGGATAGGCTTTAGTCCTGCATTTCTTGTGCTTTCATCTCAAAGTCTATAAGCACCCGATCAATAATTTAATGTCAAGGATTTATGCATATAAATAACCTGGAAAAAAAATACCTTCTTTTTTAATACCATGACTATGGGTGATGAGTAAGGGTTGTTACTGGGATGTATGACTCTATACTCCTACAGTTCCTAAATGATGTGAAAGAGGCTATGCGTTGATACCCCAGTGATCATACATATCATAGATTTAATTTACTTTTTACATTTACATGCACTTTAGTTTAGTCATACCCATGGATTTAAATGCAATTGCTTATAACCAAGGATCTCTGACAAATTACATTCATTAAAAGTACAAGAACATTTTTATTCATTACCAATGAAATATCATATTATAGGTTGGTTGAGTGTAGTTGATGTATAGGATGTATGGTTGGCATAAGCATCTTCATTCTTGTGGAAAGTTTACTTGTGTTTTTATTCTAGTTTGAATTTTGAAATAGTTGCTAGGATTTCTTTGATAAGATAGGATAGGCTTTAGTCCTACATTTCTTGTGCTTGCATCTCAAAGTGTACAAGCACCCGGTCAATAATTCAATGTCAAGGATTTATGCATATAAATAACCTGAAAAAATACCTTCTTTTTTAATACCATTACTATAAGTGATGAGTAAGGGTTGCTACTGGGATGTATGACTCTATACTCCTACAGTTCCTAAATGATATTTTCTATTTCATTCTTTTGTGAAAAAGGGTGCATATAAGGATGAAAATTGGGTGGTTCACCACCTATAACTAAGGGGATACCATGGTCATTCTCACCACATGAAAGAAGTAAGACATAAGGTATTTGATTCATAAAGAAGGGACTTATATCCCACTCACTTCACCGACACATATACTTTACAGAATTAAAATCTAATATTTGTTTCTTTGCCTTATGCAGAGATATCTATTTTATGGATAGATACAAGGCCTCCATTATTAGTGTAGCTCCTAATGCAATTACTCTACAACATTGCTTGAATTATCGATATGACATGTTCTCCAGTTTAACATGCACACAAGCTACCAATGGAAAACACCGCTAATATACAAGACTCTACAATTACTCTATCTCTGATAAAAATGTCTTTGGAAAAACTCATTTGCATGTGAATATCCAACTGAGCTAGAATCTATCAAAGTGATCAAGGCTAAGATATTGTCATGGTTTTGTGTGTGTATTCAATTATAATTGTAGTTCTCTAATTCCAAGTCAATGTTGATACCAGAAGAAGCCATTATCGATAGTTCTTAAACCCAACACCATGATTCTCATCCATCAAATGGGAGAACAATTATTGTTAGCCTCCTCTTATCGAAGAAACTCTACTTATCCTTCAAGGACAATTCTATATGACACATAGTTGGGAGATTAATAGTTAAATGTTGACTTGAATACACTTATAATCTATGAATTCTAAGGTTTGCTTACTCTTTTAAAACAACAAGCTCTAATTCAAACTTTCAACACCATTCATTAAAACATATGTGGTCTAGCCATTGTATAAACCATATATACAAGAAATGTCTATTATTTAGAGAAAGTATAAAAAATCAATGAATCAACACATGTATGAGAGGTCACTCACTAATTACATGAGAGAGTTCCCTTATTCAACATATGATATGGAAATTAATTGATAATTGTTTGAATTTTCTTCTTGAGAAATGGAATAAGAAAAAACCAATGCCCAATGTATTGCTCCAAGGCATGCCCAATCAATTTTCCACTCATTTCCTTTTCCAATGACCATGTCAATTCCCAGCTAGCAAAAAAACAACCTTAGAGAAATGGAGGTAGAGAATCGAGGGTGATTATGGCCTTTGAAGACTATTTACAACCTTGAAAACCACCTAGCAGTAGCATATGGCCCGAGGGGAATATGCTTAGTAACATACGACCTCCAACAACTAGATAAATATGTGTGTAGTCTCTAGGGATCTCAATGGGAAATGTATGGCCCTCAAATCTCTTCCAATTTTTCTATATGACAGAGTGGAAGAAGCTATGGTTGTGTATGATAGTGGGAAAGAAAAATCATAGCCATGTATGGCTTGAATGCTCATCAAAATTTTTATATAGAAATTAGAAACTTAGAAAAATAAGTGCAACAACCATTTAATGGTAGCCATGGATCTCCAATATCAAAGTAAATCGAATCGTGGTTAATTTGGAGCTATTTCCATTTGTCAATTTATAATGGAGAATGCATTTTTTAGTGGAATAATAGAAATATACTTTTCAATTCTTCATTTCCACCATTAACACACTAAGAACAATACATTACATAAATGAGAGAAACATAATTCATAAACAAAATTTGCATAATAGTGAAATCAAACACGCCATAAACATGAATATTTTGCCTTGGAAACCCAAATGGGAAAGCCAACTTCCAATGATTGTTCAGTTTTCATTCCAACAATCTTAAGTTACAATGCAACTCATCACTTTCTATGCATCCTCCTTCTTTTCCAACAAAATAAAAATCCCTTGGTGAAACTAATTACAAAAATATGTAGGAGAAGCCAACTTCTAATGATTGTTCAGTTTTCATTCCAACAATCTTAAGTTACAATGCAAATCATCACTTTCTATCCATCCTCCTTTGCCAACAAAAGAAAAATATCTTTGTGAAACTAATTACAAAAATATGTAGGAGAGCTAGGGAAATGGGAAGTAACCTTTCATTTCCCATTCCCCTCTCTCTTCATTTCCTATTTTTTTTTTTTAGTTTTATTTAATTCTTTATTTTTCCTCTTTTGCTTCATTTTTTTTACATTTTCATTGTCCTTTATTTTTTGTCTAGACTTCATTAATTACTGAATTACACTTAAATACATTTTTTTTACAACCACTCACTCGTGTTTGGATCCATTTCAGATTAGTGTTTCAAATAAATGTTGATGTTTAGATAGGACTAGCTACAAATCAAGGTGAATCTCCTATGCAAGGGTGTCCACCACTTGTACGAAATTGAACTAAGCAATAATGTGACCTTGCTTCAGTAACTTCTCCATGCATTGAGACTTAATAATTTCATGGGAGCTAGATTTAAGCCCCTTGAGAGTATATTTTTTCCCGCCCTTAGTGAAGCTCATATATAAATCCTTGAAGTCCATGTTGACGGGGCCCAGAGTGCATAACCATTTTGAACTGAGAAATACATCGCACATTATATTAGAAAACATGTGAGATTTAGGGTGATACTCACCCATTTGAAGTTTCACTTTTTCACATCGACCTCCACATTTCATCATACCACAATTATCTATCATAATTAAAAAATATGTATGGTATGGACATAACAATGGATTTATTTGACCACTCTCCTATGAATAAAATTATGGGTTATGTTGTTGTCAATCAAAACAATCATCTTGTGGTTCTTGATGTAACCAATCAACTTTAGAGAATGTGGTGCAGAAAAACCAGATAAAGCATGGAGAGAAATTTGGGGTTCCTTGCAAGGAGCATGTAAGGTTGTTTCTTCTTGAGTAGGAGGGTTTTTTTCTATGAAGTCTAGTTCAAGAGTCTCTTCAACCAGGATGTCTCCCCAACGGTCTCAGTGGGATACATCTATTTGAAATTTTGTGTTCTTTACATTTGTGCCCTTTGAAATACCACTTATCACAATTATAGCAAGTATGAGGCATTGGCATTCAACGATCTCTTTCAGGGATAACTTTTGGTTTCTCAAGGGATGAGTGTTGGAGGGGTTGGTGGTAGTTTTCAAATGATGTTAGGTGTGAGAGGTGAATGAGGGTCTTTTGGCTTGGGCATTGATCACCATATCTACCTCTTTAACTCCCTCACAAGCATGGTGACACCACAAATTGTGATCTTGAAAGGGTGTACAAAAGGTATCCAAAAAGAGTGTGTGAGTGTCTTTCTCTTCATTTGTTAAAGATTCCCATTATTGGTCAATCTTGGATGAGAGGTGAGTAACCTAGTTTTTTACTGAAGAATCAATTCGATGGTAATTATTGTGTTGTTCTTGGTTTTTTTCCCTCCATGGATACCATGTGACAAGTATGGGCCTTTGGACCACTTAATGTCCCATCGAAGTGTTATCCCTGACTTTTATTAATACAATTGGTGCATGAAATGACTCTTTTGGGATAGATCACAAACATTGTATTGTTGGGTCCACACAAAAGGGTTACTTAAGAAATATACCCACATGATCAACATGATGTAAGGAATATTTTCATATAGGTCACCCACAATGGTGTTGACAAAACCCAAACTATTTTTTTATGTTGTAGGGAGTATTACTCGTAGTTGAGTATTACTGTGTTGATATAATTCACAATTTTTTTCTATACTCAAAGATGTAGGAATTTTGTTGGTAGAGTGCAAAGACTAGGGTTTTCAAGGTCCTAAGGACAAGGGAATGTCAAGTGTTATATTTATTTGATATACCAAAGGGTTTCTGACAATAGTACTTAGTGGAATATTTAATGACACCAACTAAGGAGGATGGACAATATCCTTAGCCATACCACTCAATTCCCTAATATGCAAGGGTGATCTCCCCAGGTGTTGTTCTCTTTTTACTATAGCAATAGGATGGCCATATTTTTATGTAATGCTGGTTTCAAGTACACCTAGAGGGATTTTGGCATACCCTAGTGTACATGGAAGACAATTTTGTATACAAGTGATATATCACGCAATACTACTTGAAGGGGTATGAACAAAGGCTACAAGGGTGTAATATCCCCCGGTAGTGCCCCAGTTTTATTATGAATTGCAATCATGTTTATAGGCTGGTGAGCCAAGTGTATATAAGCTGGTTGGATTATGTGTTTATTAGGCCGGAAAGCTTAAGTGTTAAAGGCCAGGAGAATGTTTTTGTATATGTAATTATGTAGAACATTAATAAAGACTAAATATCGCTACGTTCAGACTGACCACGAAGAAAGAGTGATGGGGGACTAAGCTTCCACAAGGTGGGTAAGGGAAAGGGGGTTGAAAGGTTGGAAAGAGGGGTTAAGCTTAGGGGCTTAAGTCCTTGAGAATAAGTATTTATTATTATTCCAAAGTTGTGTGACAACATATTTTTATCCTAAGTTCCTGGAAAAGGGAACGCGTACTTGATGGAGTGCATGCAGCTTCATGGGAGACATGTGTTAGCCCAGGCACATGCAATTTAACTCAATAATTGAGCCATGATGGGGGTTCATCCTCCATTATTCGGTCCGTTGTCTGAACCGTTTGAGTCTGTGTTTGACCTCTGCGTTGATTCCTTGTCACGCACCCTAAAAACTAGAACTGTGAAGTCAACCGGTGTATTCACGTGAATCTTGTGGACTCTGTATTCGACTTTTGCAATGTTCAAGCACACACCTGAGACCCGAAATTCATGAACTGTTATGTGTCTTCTGAGGAACCTGACACCTGAGTAATTGCCTTAGTTGTGTTGCGTTTCAACATGGGTTGTTGTCGCCTACAGTGACATGCCCATCTGTTGTTGCTATTGTCATCCCTGTGTGAATGAGTGATGAATCGTTGCTATTGTCCTCACCTGGCTAGAGTTGAGTCGAGGAGTGTGCTGAAGAAGCGGGTTGTCAGGCCCATGGTTGAAGAGGTAGGTTGTTAGCCCTGTGAGAAACTCTCTCCATGTGAGAGAGTCTGTTGGGAAGTGGTTTTCTCCCAGAGAGAGTCCAACACCAGCTACAGAGCTCTGAGAATTCTTGATCCGGCCTGTTGTCGAGACCCAGAGAGGGAGGTGAAGCACCGATGGACTTTGCTTGTGAAGGTGTATATTCCCAGGTGGAACAAGCATGTGGGGAATGAGATTTTGTGAGTAGTGGGTGTAAGAAGGCTCCTGGAGAGAATCCTTCCAGTTGCTCTGTGCAGTTTTCTTGTAACCTCAGCCTAGTCTAGGATTCCCTTGCCTTGGGTAGAGCTTAGTCCCAGCTCGGGGGTGACCCACTACTGAGCATGATGAGCAGTGTGGTATAAGGCTGGGAGGTTCATGGAAGGTCTGCACGTAGTTGGTGGAGTTACTACAGTTTCAAAGATAAATATCATTATGTGTTTAATTTCAATTAAAATGCATGTATGTGATGCTTGTAAAATTATCATGTATTCCGTTGCAATGATATTTATTGTTAATTATGTTTAAGTCTTTATGATGGAAGTAACTCTATGTTAAATGAGTTAATTTGATTTAATATGCATGTTATATATAAATTTATGGGAATGTTCTGCGTAGTACCATTGCCCGACAGTGGGGTTGATGGTCAAAGACGTTACAAAATGGTATCATAGCTTTAAAAGCTAAGTTAAGGTTGTGTTGGTATCATTGCCCGACATGTTGGTGGCTGGGGATGTTACAAAATGGTATCAGAGAATGGTTACAACACTGAGCCTGGATGGGCCATGTTAGTGGAAGTTGAAGCAAGAGTTTCGGAAGGAGTTGTTGTTGAAATGGACAAAATTCTAGTTCAGAGCCAAGGTTTCAAACACTGATCCTGGATGGGATGGATAAGTGGTCATTAGACCCAAATTTTCAAGAGAAAATTGTGTCTAGAGGACCAATTTCGAACCTCAGAACCTTCCTGAGTGCCAAGAAGTTACTTTGGTCATGTTATGAAGCTCTGAGGAGTAGCGGTGTCGTAAAACCATGACAGAAGTGGTATTGGACCATAGAGTAATGTGGACCTTAGGATCTATTCGGGAGAAGGAGAATCCTTCACGACCATCAGATTTGGTAATTTTGCGAGGCAGTTAGCCCTGAATTCCTTTGGAAATCCGCAGAGTAACAGAGTTTGTTTTGTGCCATAGGATCTGTTCGAAAGGAAGGCAAATCCCTTATGACCATCAGATCTGGGGAAGGTGTAGAAGGGTTAACCTAGAATCCCTTCGAACTTCACGACTTCAGTGAAGTTTGATGCCAGAAACAAGAGAAGGGTTGAAGCCTGAAGCTCCAAAGTGGATCTACACCGTAGATCTGGAGAGGAGAGATCGACTGTTGGATCAAGCCAATGTTAAAAGGTCAAATGCAGTAGTGAAGGGAAAAATCTCTTGAAGAACCGAAGTATCAAGTTATGATGACGTCACTTGGATGTACGTGGACACATGGGATGTGTGCCACGTTCCAGTGGGTTTCGAACCCATAGAAGTTTGAAATTCCATATGGAACGTGATGTGTGACACCCATCTGATTGGGCCACAAGTCAGTCACTGGTATTATGCCACATGGCACTCCATATGAGCATGGTTAGTGGGGCCAAGGTTACGTAATGAAGTTAAGGGTCGGAGGACCCACACTGGTGTTGATCACAATACATCAAGATCGATGGCCAAGAGGCATTGCGGGGATCCAAGTTGCACGGGAGTTAATTCTCCAAGGCGGTCCCGTAATCCAAACCTCGGTTTCACCAAGGGGTTACATGTCAGCATCAGAAGAATTGTGGGATGAAAGGCGGGTTACTCCAAACCACCGTTGCATGCCCCCGCAATTGGAAAACGTTAAGTGATGTGACGTAATGACGTCACCAAAGGTGATTGGGAATGTTCGAAGATTAACAGTTCGGATGTGTGGATGCGAGATCCCCTGAAGACCTGGAACTCATACACCTAAGGTTCCATAGTAAGTGTTAGCTGTCGGACGTTGAGTAGACGTGGATGGTTGATCCGCCCTACTTCGCGAGTTCGGTAATCTGGAACTCCGAGAGATTGTTGTGTGGTGCTTTGAAAACTTCTGAAGCTGAAGGCCGGAATAAGCACCTAGTGATCTAGCGCTTGGGCATCACCCATGATCACATGGATTAGGGACTAAGAGAAAAGAGCTAGTGCCCAAAAATGATTACAGAGCAGAGAAGAGCTCGGAAATAAAATGAAATCTAAACGTTTTCTTAAATCAGATTGGTTTGAATGCGTAAACTGGTGAAGTAGTGAATAAGTTTCAATTGTTTCTCTACTTTGAGTTTTTGAGTGTAAGAAGTGAACATTGTATACAAGGAGTGCGTTGACAGAGGTAAGTTAACCTCAGAGAATCTCATGAAATATAGCATTTAACCTTCATGAGCAGAAGTGAAAGGAGTGCACAGGAAGAAATCTGTGTTGAGTTCAGAGAGAGATAGAGTCACTGAGAACTCTGTAAGGCTCTGCCAGGAAGGCATCGTGTAACATCCCGCTATGGCGCACTGAGAAAACTTATTCTTTGAGGACACTTGCTCGCAAGTGATCTGGACTATTATGATATTAAAACATTTTTCCCTAATTATGATGCATTATGATAGATGACATGATGTTTTACTGCATTCACATAGGCAGGTGCTATTGACTCGGTTTTACTGAGTGTGCAGGGTTTTGGACCTTGAGGATGTCGAGGCATCGATGGAACCCCTTGGACTCCGGATTGAGTCAGGGAGTGTGTTATTTGGGTTGATTTATTTACTGTGCTATTACATTTGATTTGATGATATGATGTGGACATGTTCTGACATGATTTTTGACGATGTAGGCTAACAATAGCTTGCCGACCAGACTCACATATGGAGTAAAGGGGCCACACACATGATTACCAGAGAGGTTGAGGGAGAGGTGTGGACAGCAGCCCTGCCACAGCCTACTAGCACTCTCGTCGTAGCTCGAACTGTAGGTTAACGATTACCTAGTTCGAGAGGACCCACGATGCCGCGAGGGAAGACTGCGACAGTCGCTCGCGATGATTCTAAGGGGCGCGCAATAAGGCGGGGGCCTTATTCCTTAGAAGCCCTTAGTCTCCCACAAGTTCACCTGACAGAGTGTTGACTCCAGGGGTTATTGATGTCTACCAATTAGTCAAGAGGCGAGTGGCACCCTTGGAGCACGTGGTGCATCCTAAAGGGCACGTCGCGCAAAAAAAACACAAGAGGCGAGTGGCACCCTTGGAGCACGTGGTGCGTCCTGAAGGGCACATCACGCAAAAGAAACACTGGAGGCGAGTGGCACCCTTGGAGCACGTAGTGCATCCTGAAGGGCACATCACGTTGATGATGATGAAGGAACAAACCTAGATGGCCCTACGACATTTAACACATTAAGAAATTCTTGAAAAACTTCCTTAATTAAATGTCGCCCAGTTCAGAATCTAAGTCCTAAGTCTAAAACTTCTCTAGGGGTAAAATTTTGTCTAACCTTAAGAAAAATTACCCTATAAAAGTAAAAAAAATAAAAAATTAAACTAAAAACCACTTAAGTAATAGTTTTTAGTCTTCATAAAAATTTTGGGGTAAAATGAAGAGAGTAAGAATTTAATTAAAATCCATGGATTTAAAATTGTAAGGAAGAATTTAATTGTTTAACTTGTGAAAGTGTAAAAGATATTAAATCATTAATAGAAAGGAAAAGAGGTTAATTTGCGCAACTGTCATTTTTGGCTCTAATGAAAAGGGAAAA
>ML787384.1:277115-287400 GCA_009831015.1 Picea engelmannii | reverse complement strand
TCGAAACAGGGCTTTTCCACTTGAGGGATGGGATCGGCTCCCACGATCAGCGCAGCCGCACCGTCGCCGAAGAGAGCTTGGCCGACCATACTGTCGAGGTGTGTGTCAGAGGGGCCACGGAATGTTACAGCCGTGATTTCACTGCAGACGACCAGAACCCGAGCTCCCCGATTGTTCTCGGCGAGATCTTTMGCGACGCGTAGAACGGTGCCTCCGGCGAAGCAGCCCTGTTGGTACATCATGACTCTCTTAACGCTGGGGCGGAGGCCAAGAAGCTTTGTGAGCTGATAGTCGGCTCCGGGCATGTCGACTCCACTGGTAGTGCAGAAAATGACATGAGTTATCTTCGACTTGGGCTGCCCCCATTCTTTAATGGCCTTGGCAGCCGCTTCTTTTCCAAGCCTGGGCACCTCCACGACAACCATGTCCTGCCGTGCGTCCAGCGATGGCGCCATGTACTCGCACACACTAGGATTCTCCTTCAGAATCTCCTCCGTCAAGTACATATATCTCTTGTTTATTGCCGACTTGTCGCCTGCAACCCACGCAAGATCATCAGACAAATATTAGCATATAAACACATTTCTGATCAATGTTAACACATTTAATCACAAGCATGAAATTCAATATGAACTTCTTACACATTCGTTTGAATTTCTCCTTGAGCTCAGTCATATGCTCGCTGTTGGTGATTTTGAAGTAGTAATCCGGATAACTGCTCTGGTCGACCGCATTGGAGGGAGTGGCAGTGCCGATAGCGAGGATCGTGGCGGGGCCATCTGCCCTCTGAGCCTTCCTGAATGCCTCTAAATCCAAACCCAAAGTCCCAGGCATACTTGCTCGCTGCGATATTGTAATAAGGAATGAAGAGCTTTACGTGATGCAGCAGGCAAGCTGGCTTCCTTGAAAGAGTGAAGGGATGGAGTATAAGTTATATAGCGCGAGCGAGCTCCCTGCAGGTAGGAGGAGAAGCGGTCAGAGTGCAAACACGTAGCCCCGAACCTCCCTTGCAAAGGAAGGAATCGTCGCCCTCTTCGGACCATGGGAGCAAAGACAGGAGGATGGACTGAGTTATCGTTGTACAGGTCCAAAGAGAGGAGTGGTTAGAATGTGTTGAAAGATGGACGCGTCGTTGCCTGCCCACCCTTCGAAATAAAAAAGAAAACATGGTTAGAATTCATGACACGAGGTAAGGCGTTAATTGAGAGACAGGACGTACTTGCGACCATGTGTATTCTCCTATAACGTTCTTTTGCTCGCTCTCACTGAAGTTCTCGACAGATTTTGTTTTTTAACTCCTGATTTTGAAAAGTGAATTGTGACACTGTTATTTTTTTTGGACAAAATAAAAAAAATCTAAGTAAGAAAAACGATCGAAATCAAACATTTATTTCATGCTATAAATAAAAGATTTTGTCACAGTCAAAAAAAAATTGTCACAGTCAAAACAAAAAAAATGAATATGTGGAGTTTCTAAAATAGATTTTCACAGTCAAAACAAAAAAATGAATATGTGGAGTTTGTAAAATAGACTAAGACAGGCTGACATTTAAGGTTATGGCCGTAGCTTTAAGCTCAAGTATAAACTCATAAACCTTAGACAATATAAAGGCATTGACATTAATAATATAAACATCATACAATATTCATTAGGTGATGTTTGGTGGATAAACATCATATTGGGTGATATATCCTTTTAAAGTTTTGGGGTTTGGTATATTGGGTAGGAAATAGTAAGTTAGGTTAACAATGTCAATAAACATTAAAAACAGTGGTTAGAAACCTCATGGCATTGGTTAGATTTCCAATCATTCTTGTCAAGTTTGGGGTTTTGTAATTTTCAAAATAGTCAAGGATGTATATATTAAATCATTTTTTTTTTTCGTCAAATGGAGAGGGTTTTTTTAATTTCCAAAATAATACATTCACTTTTGTTGGGGATTAGGATTCTTAAGCGTTTTTTGTAATTGTGAAATTCTTTAAAGTAGAGAGAATGAAGTGAATTAAAGTAGAGAATGAAGTGAATGGATGATTTTAAATTAAAATAAAGAAGTAAGATTTGTAATTTTTTTTATTGCTGAAATTATAGTTATTTGATATTTGATATTTTCATTTATTTATTTATTTATTGAGATAATGATTAATGTTTTATGAAATTGCAATTATTATTTATTGAAATTGTTGTAATTACAATTTTTGTTAGGATATTTAAAAATTTAGGAGTTAGTTAAGATTAATTTGGTTTAATGTGTTAATAGTAAAAGCATGTTTCTTAATATGTTTGTTTAGTATGCATTTGTAGTTAGGTAATATGAGATTAGGATATGTTCCTCACATAGAGTGATCTAAGAGTTCATATTCTCCTAGATATTAACCATGATTGGTCCATGATCTTTGTTTAAAGAGCATGGAGGGTCATTTGAGATTGTAAGAATCATTTTTCTTTTGCATTAATAAATTGCTTAAAGTATTGGAATCCCTATGTTGTCTAACAATTTTTAATCCTTAAAATTGAAACTTCTAGTATTGGATTGTTGAAATTGTAATTGTTTGGTAGTTGAAATTCCAATAATGAAATGTTTCCATCTCAAGGGATTTTATGCCTCTCCGTTATCCAGAGTTAAGATGGATGTACATTGGTTCTTAATATGTGTGTGTGTTTGTGCATGCCAAGTGTTAACTCCATTTTGAGCATGAAATGAATTGCACATCTCCTTGGTACTAAGCAACCCACCATTCAAATGTTTTAACCATAAGAATTTCTTAACTTTAAATTGTTATATATATAAAGAGTATACTTTTTAAATGACATGAGAAGTAGAAAGCACCTGTCCATGCACAAAGTTTTTTTTTTTTTTTAATTTCAATTATCAAACAATAACAAATTACAATTTCAACTATTCAATATTAGAAATTTCAATTCTAAGAAATTTCAATTCTAAAGATTAAAAACTGTAAAAATGTGGGTAAATGAATTTATGATTGTTAATAATTTGTTACTTTCAATTCCACTCCCTAATTGTAACCATCAATTGTCCATATTTGTAGTAACTTATTTTTCAATTATTTTTGTTGTTAATTAATGTCTAATTGTTGAAATTTCTATGTTGAAATTGTGATTGTTTTTTTGGCATACTGTTTCATTGTTTAAATTGAATGATTTTTTGTTGAAATTGCAATGAAATATTATTGTCTTTGTTGATATTGAAAATTTTAATTGGTAAAGTGTAATATCATAAATTTGCAATATATCATTTTTAAAAATGCAATTTATGATTGTTGAATTACATTCAATCAATCGTTAAAATTGCATTTTCTCATAAAAGAGTTGTAAATTTTAATAAGTCTAACAAACATGTTTGTTTGTTGAAATTGCAAATTGTAATTGTTAATCACTTTTAGATATTAGTCAATTTTTTAATTATTAAATTGTCATATAATTTATTTGAAGAAAATAACTAACTATATATAGAATCAAATATGATGGCAATGTTCTCAAATTGATAATGTAAGCATTATCATATATTGGTTTAAAAAAATATAATACTTATAAAAATAAGTATAATAATATTATATCTTATCTAAATATAAGTACAAATGGAAATAAATATATTTTTATATATGAAAAGGAGAGAATTGATATGTAAACCTAATATGAAAAATTCTATATAAAAAAAATTAAAAAATATATATAAATAAATAGAAATATTATAGATATAATATTTACATAAAAATATTTTTCATATAAAAAAAATTAAAAAAAATATACAAATAAATAAAAATATTATAGATATAATATTTACATAGAAATATTTTTCCTTAGCTGTTAATAAGTGATATCCAACACTATAAGTACTAAACACTATATCCTTTGTGAGCCCTTCTAGCAAGATGCACTTTTGGCATACTGTTTCATTGTTTAAATTGAATGATTTTTTGTTGAACTTGCAATGAAATATTATTGTCTTTGTTGATATTGAAAATTTTAATTGGTAAAGTGTAATATCATAAATTTGCAATATATCATTTTTAAAAATGCAATTTATGATTGTTGAATTACATTCAATCAATAGTTAAAATTGCATTTTCTCATAAAAGAATTGTAAATTTTAATAAGTCTAACAAACATGTTTGTTTGTTGAAATTGCAAATTTTAATTGTTAATCACTTTTAGATATTAGTCAATTTTTTAATTATTAAATTGTCATATAATTTATTTGAAGAAAATAGCTAAGTATATATAGAATCAAATATGATGGCAATGTTCTCAAATTGATAATGTAAACATTATCATATATTAGTTTAAAAAAATATAATACTTATAAAAATAAGTATAATAATATTATATCTTATCTAAATATAAGTACAAATGGAAATAAATATATTTTTATATATGAAAAAGGAGAGAATTGATATGTAAACCTAATATGAAAAATTCTATATAAAAAAAAATTAAAAATATATATATAAATAAATAGAAATATTATAGATATAATATTTACATAAAAATATTTTTCCAATTCAAATAAGTTTAACAGAATTCTCGTCTCTGTGAAATTTTTCGATACCCCATGTTTCTCATCTCTTCTTTATCCAATGTGTATACCATGTTGACAAAAGCGTCCCGCAGCGCAAACCTTCCATCGTGAGGAAAACCTTGTCAAGGCCCGCCAACATACGCTGGTTGACATTACTTAGCATGAGCTTGCAACCGGGTTTTCTCACTGTCAAACCGCCATTCCCAACAGCTTCTTCTGAAAATAATTTCACCCATGTGGATGTAAGCACCTGCTCTTCTTCTTCTCCCTGTAATGTATTTGTTTTCAAATTGCTCCGGGCTGAGAAAATCAGACAAGGTTGTAAGATAAAACTATGAAATACTCTCAGCAGTGCTCATCTTCTGCTTACTTGTAACACCCCATTCCTGCACTGTAATGGATATGTTCTCCTGGCTGAAAATATTTGAGGAATGCTCGGACAAAATATCCCTTGAAGACATGTTCACAATGCAAGCCCTAAGTTTCTGGCTCCACTCATTGAAGACATGTTCACAATGCAAACCCTAAGTTTCTGGGTCCACTCTATCTCCTCCTTTCTCTCTCCAGAAACCCGATTTACCCTTTTCTGCTCCTCCTCATTGGTATTTCAGGAGATGGCGGGTTCTTCATTAAGTCCGCATAATCCGAACCATCGTTAGCATTAATAATAATATCATCATGGAGAGGTTTGCTCCATTCAAATTTCAAATAAAACCCTCCTATTTACCAACAAATTCAAATTTCAAGTTTTAAGCCATGATGTATGGATTAATCCACTGACATTGGCAGAAGGATAAATGGCTTAACGGCGTGGAATGTGCAGATAGATTTGTATGTAGTGGTTGGTATACCTGTGGCTGTCCATACTACATACAAGATTCATAACCCCGGGTCCGGGCGTCTATTTCACACGAACGATAGACAAGGGACCATTGTTCTTTCGCATACCCATGGAGTGCAAAACGGCTCTTATAACATAATATTAACACACAACCTATCTACGCGTGCTTCCTACTCTTTTGGTAGGGACTTGTTGCTTCGCAATTACCCTTGTTCAAATTCGAATGATATGATGTATAAGATTGAAAATACCATTGTTTCCCTATTTTTTGAATTCACTCCATTGCAATAATGATCTGCTATCTTGAGAAAAATATATACATGCACATTCTAATGTTTTTCATTCTTGCTATTGATTCTTTGGTAATCAAATTTCTCTATTAGTCACATTCCAATGTTTTAAAAAATCATTTCAATAGAAAATAATTCAAGCCATAAAATTAACATAGGTTTCACATATGATAGAGGATATCATTATCACCAACACTAAACAAAGAATTAGTTGTGAAAACTAATGTTGGTGTGGATAGAATAATGTACCCTATCTATGAGGTAGAATCTTTCCCAATATCAACTACTCTCCCTTAATACAATAAATGAACACTTTACGCAATCCTCTTTATTGGAGGCTTCCACCCAATCCTCATAGCATGTAGAACTAAAGAAATGAACATATGAAGTTCACACGAAACACACTATTGATAAGGGTATCTTATATCAACATTGCACAAAGGTTCAAAGAAACTTACTTTGGATAAGTACTCAGATGCATCCAAGGAAAAAGGAAAAAATCTGATTGTTGAGTTTATGATTTTTAAACCCCACGAAGGATGTTGGCGTAGGCGTAGATCAAAACATGACTATAATTCACTATTAAAGTAAACTAAGTAAATTGCAAATCAATCAAGTATTTAGTCATTCCAATATCCATGCCATCCCTCAATGCAACCAATTCGAGCCCCATTATAGAAATTATCAAAGAGAAGATACATTGTTAGGGTGTAATATGACTCAACACTCATGGAAGGTTAGTATTAATAAAATATGTTTTATATTCAATGTCCATATATATTTATTCCTCACCATTGGTCCTTGTAGAAGTTCTCCAAACATTGAGGCATCTCAAAAGTGAATTTGTGTCCAGGGAGAAAATATAAAAGGAAAAGTTTAACTTTCTCAACTATAATATAGTTTAAGCACCCCTAAATAATGGAATAATAGCCATTAGGGATCCAAAAATGATGAAAATAAGCCTTGGAGACAATCTAATATGGAGACTTGTATCTAGGAAAGAATATCCGAGAAATAAGATTAGTGGAAAGAGGTTATTTTCATGAAATACCCCCATTCCACTCCAAGAAAAAGTTGCCCACACTACACAATGAGAAAGGGTCTCATATATGGCACCTCCTAAATTACTCCATCCAACTCATCACATACACATTATTGTGGAAACCAAGGAATGGAAGGAAGAAACATGTTTCTTTTACTCTATGACAAATCTCTCGCTTTTAAGGCACTTTATTCTTTCTTCCTTGGCTGAGAGCTCGTATGATTTCAATAACTGGATAAATAATAAAGAGGAATAGGAATATAATTTATTTTCATAGACATGAATTTCAATGTGCTAAAGAACATAAATTTCAATTCCCTAAAGAACATATAAAATTATTAACATTTGAAACCACAAGACAGTGGGGAACTAGATACTCTCTCTCCACCCATAATTACCAACTCTTCATCCATGGATAAAAAATAAGTCGTACTCTCATTAGAATGCATATCCCTATGGAAAAATAATGAGGAAAGGAGCAGGAATGCATGGATGACATTGCCCAACCTATTAGAACTCAACCATCTACCCAATCAAATTTCTAAGAGATTGAAAGCAACCACCACCATAAGTCTATGGGAGGAAGATGAAAGGATATGGGGAAAGAAGGAAAGGAATATACTATTAAATATGGTGCCAAGCACTCATAGAACAAGATGTGTTGGCCCCCACCTAGAATTTATGGAAGAACATTTATCAAGGAGACAAGTTGTTGAAGACAAAAATATTTTTTTCACTGGGTATTTATAACAAATCCCTCATAATTGAGAAATTGATAAACAGAGAAATTCATGGCCCCTCTCACTTCACCTTATGCAACTCAATGAGAAAAAACATCTCACCATATCTTCTTACAATACCCTTTTGCAAATAAAACTTGAAACATGGCTAGGAAGGATATATAGCTTAATATTCATATCCAAACAAACTAGCAACATATATTTTTAACTTAGAAAAAGGAATGCACTCTTTATCATATGCATGGATAAGGGTGAAATCATGGAGGTGGGTAACACTTTCGTGACAATCGGATCTCCAAAATTCCAAAAAACGTTTTTTCGGTCGAACTAATATTATTTTTCGGTCAAAAGATATTTTTTCGGCCGAAAAGTGAAACGTCAAATCGGACGATACAGTGATGGCACCCTCGATTTTCGTTTAACAATTTAGTCGGACAGATTTTTCCATCCGGCAATATGTTTTCGGCCGAAAGATATTATGGCCGAAACATTCTTTCGGGCGAAAGATTATTCGGCTAAACAATCTTTCGGCCGAAAGAATGTTTATATATCAACCACACGTCGATATTGAAATGATTTTTTCAATTTTGCGGGTGTTTATGACTGTGGGCGATCGTGTTGGCGTAGAGGTTGTGAGCGTTTGTGAGAGGTCGTGAGCATTTGTGAGTGCAGAGTGTTTGTGAGAGGTTGTGAGCATTTGTGGGTGCAGAGCTCATGTTGGTGCAGAGCTCGTGTTGGGTGTAGAGCTCGTGTTGGCACAGAGGTCGTGTCGACGGACGTAGGGTTGGTGCTGAGGTCGTGTTGGCGGGCTTTGGCGAGTTTTAGGTATTTCTTTAGTCTTTAATTTTAATTTTAATTTTTAATTTATATTTTTTAATTTAATTTATATTTTTAAATTAAATTTTAGTTAATTTGGCGGCCCTTGGCCATAATTTTAATTTTTAAGTTATATTTTTAAATTTAATTTATGTTTTTAATTAAATTTTAGTTAATTTGGCGGCCCTTGTTAGCTTGGCCACAGGGCTGAGCCCCCGCGGCCAAGTCACAATCCAATGGACTGTGACTTGGCCGCGGGGGGGCAGCCATGTGGCCAAGCCATGGGCCGTCCAAGTCAAAGTCCAGTCATTTAGAGTCAGCGAACTGTAAGATCAAACATAACCCTGAACTAGAGACTTCAAACTACCCATACTCTCCTTTCCATATATCAAACAAATGAATAAGAAACCAAAAGAGGAACACACCTGTAGGGCTAGTGTAAAATGCTAGCTGCCTGCATGACACAAACATTAGAAAGTGTATAAGGTGGTGCCATCACCAATCTTGGTATGTTGTAGAAATCATAAAAAATTTAGAACCTTAGTTAAAAGAATATAATGCCCATACTAAAAAGGATATGGTCACCAACTCTTATTCTATCAGAAAACTAAGATGTTCGGCCAAAGGAGTTATGCCTAACAGACTGAATAGAAACACCCAACCCTGCAGTAGTAACAGGCATTAACATAGAATCTAAAACCATGGCCACAAAATATAAATGAGAAGAGAAGCATCATGTCACTAGTTTCTGGTTTTTTTATTTTCTACATGAAATGTATTTGAGCCTTTTGACACTTGAATGAAATAAACTTATAAAATCCATATAGTTTATAAGTTTCACCTTTCCATATAAATTTCAAGAATCTATTTTGGATATTTTTGACACAAGCACATAGCTACATTAACCATTTAACACATAATAACATATCCATTCCATTGACTAGTAAGTCATTAGTTTATGGGTTTTTTTATTTTCTGCATGAAATGTATTTGAGCCTTCTGACACTGAATGAAATAAACTTATAAAATCCATATAGTTTATAAGTTTCACCTTTCCATATAAATTTCAAGAACTGATTGTTAATAATTTGCAGTCATATACCATGATATAAAGGCTAAAGTCAAGAAAAGGATAATAATAGGGAAAAGAAAAGACCAGGTAAAAGGACCAAAGGGAAATTAAAGGAAAAATAAAATGAAAGGTAAAGGGAAAAGTAAAGGCCATGATAAACAAGAAATAAAACAGATATTAAAGCAAAAGGTAAAGATAACAGATATGAAAGCTAAAGCTAAAGGGTGGAGATAATAGATATGAAAGCTAAATGGAAATGGAAATATAACAGATATGAAAAGGACAATGGGGAAATATAACAAATATGAAAAGGCTAATGGTGAAAATATAACAAATATGAAAGGGCCAATATAACAGAACAGATAATCGGGATGGTAGCCCTAACGGGTAACAAAATAATACGCATTAACCATTCAACACATAATAACATATCCATTCCATTGACTAGTAAGGCATAAAGTTCCATTTGTAGCTCTATTTTTTCTAATTTTGTAGATACCTTATGACACTTTCCTATATCCCTTGGATTTATTCATCATTTGAGATCTTTGGTAGTATATACAAATATATTTACTTTTTTTTTAGGGATGTTGATATTTACAAAATTTTCTGTGTTGGTGTAATTTACTAGTATTGTGGCATTGTTGCTCTTTAAATGAAAAGGAAAATAGCTGAAAGCAATCTTGCAAAAAGGTAGAATTCATTTTGTTATCAAATATAAACAACCATGAGTAAGATGGAATTGAATTGCAAAGAGTGAATATCGCATTGTACTTAACAAAGAATAATCTAGTCTCATATTCTATGATTGTAGCTCAAGAACAAGAATCTATATGGAACAATTATTTCTTGAGTGCATCGTATTTTTTAACACAATTTCTTAGTGTACAAGAGTCTTAAAAAAATATTATTAAAAAGAAGTAATCACAAGTGACAAAATCCTTAA
>ML787384.1:226846-240217 GCA_009831015.1 Picea engelmannii | reverse complement strand
TTGAAAGCATCATATAATGAATAGAAGACTAATGAATGAATAAAGGAGTATGTTTGATTGAATAGGCTTGGTTGGAGCCATGTTAAGAAAAGGCAGTGAGGCCCTTAGAGATAACTCAGCTCGGTTGAAAAGTCCCAAGAGATGTAGAAAGAATTGGAGAAAGGGGAGAGCCCCTAACTCCTTTCTTCCTATGTGTGATGTTTCCTCTGAAATGAGAAAGATGATTTACTAATGAAGGTAAATGTTTTGACACCATAGTGATGATGATTGTATTACTGTAGAAGCAATTGAGAACTATCTGTATTGCATTCATGGAAACCCTTGAGGATAATGTGATGAAATGGATAAAGATATGCTAGGACATTTTGAAGAAGTTCTATGGATTTGAATGTTATGATACATGCATTTTAATTGATATTACAACTAATGATGCATGTTGTGTATAAAAAGGAATTGGAATTATTGATAGGCAACCTCAAGAAAAGGATGACCATGGGAAGGCTGCAGTTGAAATATTGTTGACAGGACTGTGAAAATCCCACTAAAGCACTGATGATGAGGAAAAAATCAGAAGGAGGGTGCTAGCAGGCAAGAACAGGTATAAAAATGTTCATGCTTATGTGGCTCAAGGTATGAAAATATTTGGGTGAGAATGCCTTCTAAAATATTTATTGTCTCATGTTATGCAAAAAAATTTGAAAGGGAAGTTGTATGCCATGGATACCCAAGTAGGCTATGATTCGGGAAGGAGAAATTGAATGTTGGAGGTGTGAAACTCTGGCAGTGAAGATTGATTGTATGATGCAGCAACATCTAAACCAAATGATCTATGTTGACTCAAAAGGTCAAAAACATTTACTAGGAAATTGTATAAATCCCTTTGATCAACTACAGATCGAGATTGTGAGGATCATGAAAGAGAACCCTGATCGAATCAAGTTAATCAAGAGCTTGATACAGGAAGTGAACATGAGCCGTTCATTGGAAGGAAACCGATCTCAGCCGTCAGATCGATTTCAAGATCCACTGGAGTTAACAGATCAAACATCAGTCATTCGATAAGATCGACGACCCATATTCATTTCATATATCAAATGGGCACATGGGTTAACGATGAAGCATGTAACTGTAATTTAAATCCAATGTAGCCTTGTTTTGAGTTTGGGGTCCGATCATAGATCAGGCGACTCGTATTGATTATAGAACATAAAGGCGGAATTAACGGGCGCACTAGTTCACGGCCCACAATCAACCAACACCATTGATCTCATCGAGGTGGATGATCAACGACCACAATTAAAATAGTTGGGCGAGAACTTTTCAGATTATGGAGATTGAACTCTCTGATAAAGAGTGAACACATTGGGGATTTTGCAATCACTGTGAACCATTGATCTGTGAACGATCGGTGGGAGGATCTGTAAGGAACCCACACGTTAATGCCACCTAAACTTGTACCGTGATTGGGTTCTGTGGTTGAATTTGGCAAATCAAATCTTTGCTCTCAGTCTAGATTCTCGGTCAAATAATTCTATGCTAGTATTGTTGTATTTGGAATCGTTTGGTTTAGAATCGATCTAGGGATAAGATCGACGACTTGTATTCATTGTTGGGAAGGCTTATGCATGCGGATTAATGTCAAGACCTGTACCCGTAAATTAAACTCAATATAGTTTTGTTTTGAGTTTGGGGGTCCGATCAAAGATTGGATGACACGTATCCATTGTGGAGATCGGAAGGAGAATTAAACCACGAGCTAGTTGAGGTTCCGCAATCCCTTGCAGTCGTTGGATCTAGGGAAAGACGGATCTTGACTGTCGAATTGCAACCAAATGGTTTATCCAGGATCATAGCACCCAGACACAGGAGTTGAAAGGGTAGCGCCTGAAAATAATAGAGCTAAGGTCACAACTCTCGATCGTGTGGAGAGAAAAAGGAGTCCATCTGGGCCAATCAAGGAAGGTAGAGTTTGGTACCCTACGTTAGACTGTGGTCGCAGGGACTGGTTCTATGGGAATAAAAGGTGCTCATAGTTAGCACGTTGCATGGAATGCATTGAGGGAATGCATGTTGCATAAGAGGGCAGACAATGGATTTTTCAGTAAGGAAGGAGGACCTTCCAATGTTTTACTTACATTATGTAAGCGTTGAAGGAAAACAAATTTGGGTGGCCATGAGTGTTGGCACCCTGGTTATTAGTGGAGGAAGAATTCTTAAGGGCATTCATGTGAAACTTTTGAGTTTCATGTGTACTGTTTTGGGATCGTGATCGACCTATAGCAGGAAGCATGGTCATGCTGTAAGAGTGAATAAAAATGAATAAGCCATATGGTGAAGAGGTTGGTAAAATTCCAACACACCATGGCTAAGTGCTTGTCATAAAGTGTGGCAAAATTGAAATCAATGCAAGGGTACATTGGGTATGAATGTGGCCACGAAGGTTGGCACATTCATTAAAGTCAATTGATATATGAATTGCATTTTGAAAAATTTGGTAGGCTGAAATGATGCATAGGTAAGGGATGATGTTTCATTTTGCTTTGTATCCTTGGATAGATGAAAATGAGTGGGACTATTAGTATGCATGATTTTGAAAAGATAATGTGCATGGAAACTAACAATTTGTTTGACTAAGGAATGTTCATGAGATTGCAAGAGGAAAAGGGTCTTGAATATGGCAGTGTTGTAAGCCCATAAGGAAGACCAATTGCTTGCTGGGCCAAACTGCAAGGAATGATATTTTTCTTTTTGAGAAAGTGAATTTGATTGTTAGTATGCACAATTTTGAAATTGTTTGTGAGCCATTGCAAGTATGCGACAAAAATATAATGTGCATGAGAACTAACAATTTGTTTAGATGAGGAATGAATTCCAGGAAGAAAAGGGTCTTGGATAGGGCAGTTTTGTAAGCCCATAAGGAAGACCAAAATTGCCTGCTAAGACAAACTACTATGGGAAGGAAAGTCCCATAAATGATGGATCTGGTTCCATGCGAAACAGATCTGAAAATAAATATGGAAATGGAAAATCTGTGGGTGATAAATTTGCATAAAAAATTCTGAATTTAAAATTTATGATGATGTCTCATAATTTCAGTATGCATGTGTTATAGGTGAAACAAAAAGGTTTGTCCAGGGATGACAGATGAAGGTTGTCAAGCTGAAAAGACTGAAAGAGGCCACTGTTGAGACATGAGAACCCCATGTTGAGTCATGATCACCTGGAATATGTTGTGTTGAGGTAACACAAGCCGGAGGGACGCCTCGGCAGAGAAATTTTGAGGGACACCTCGGCTGTAAGGCTCAATGAAGTCTCTGAAATTCTTCCTGTGCGAGAAAGCCTTGGCCAGGCAAGATGGATCGCCCGAGGAACTATATAGCAGAGAAGGGGATGCTTGAGTCTGTGCTTGGAGGGTGAGTGACTGCAAGGGAGAGGAGACTCTAATAGTTCTTGTAAACTATTGATTGGGATCATGCACACAATGGGTATGTCTGGGAAAAACATTGAGCCTGGATTAAAAAACAGTCATGTGGATGCAAACCCACAAACTGCACAGATAAGTATTGTGCTAGATTATGAACTTTTCCTCTTGAATTTTGAATAGTAATACGTTTTCACATAAAATTGTGATTAATGTGCTTGTTGTCCAAGAACTATTGAAGGCAGGTGACAAAGATTAAGAGTCTGAAAAAGGACCTGACCGAGGACGAAGGTCAAGATTTCTGAAGTGGCTGAAAGAGAAAGGCATGATAGGTTTTTTTGAGAAAGAACACCGAGGACGGTGTTCCTTTAAGGGGGAGGGAATTGTAACACCTTTGTTTCCCCCAACTTGTAATTAATCATAAAATAGGATTACCATGCTAAGGCATGTGGACAATGTAAATGTATTATTGTTAAATTTCTCATAATTGACTGTTGGGGGGGTGAAGCCTTGAAGTATGAGCCATGATATCTCTAGAGGAAAGAATCAGTTCATAAAGGAAAGGATTGGTGGTTGAATAATCAACCACCCCCATGAATGGAAACATGGGTTGTCAGCCCGAAGTACCACAGAGACCTGCAGACCTGAGCTTCCTTCTGACAAAAGGAACAAGATAGGTTGGAAACCCTCCAAAATAAGCAAGGAAAATAAAACTGTAAGAGGTAGACACAGACAACAAGAGAAGAGACAAGAGCACAAGCTCAGAAGGAGATGCGCGCACTAAAAGGAAGTGTAGAGAACATGACCTGAAGGACCTGAACGCGAGTTTGATGTTGAGGAAGCATATGATAAACCTCGCAGGGATACTATGACAGAGAGAAGGTCTCTGAGAGATGGCTTAGCTCCCTAGTGATATCATGGCTTGGAACGAGGGTGGCCAGAGTGCTAAGGATGAATGTATCTGAGACTATGGTTGGGTGGAAAGGCACACACCCACAGTCAATTAGTTGGATGCAACTTGTAATAGATAAGTATTCTCCTACCTTGTGTAATTGAGTTGTAACTGTGTAATAAAATTAGATATACTAAGAATGTTCTCAGGGATGTGCATGATTTCTTAATGGTTATAATGTATCCCTTTTATTTATGCTTGATTGTATAATTAGGCAAGTAAGAAATTATATGGTCCAAACATGACTTGTACTTGTAAATGCTTGAGCCCTGTGGTGGCTTAGTTAGATCAATGGAGTTGTGAGGTCATAGACCTTGGGCACAGTTTCACGTATGCACGTCTATACTTCTAGTTGTTTGGGGTCTCCTGGAAAGACAGAGTCTGTTAAGCTCGAGAGAGGTAGTGCATGTATGCACAGGCTCTCTACGAGGCAGGCAAAAACCGAGAACCTATTAAGTTCTAAATTTGATGAATGAGCGCAAGGGGTGCGCGGAAGACCCTTCTAAGTGTTAAGATCAAGAGAAAGAGTGCAGAGCTCTTAAGAATTTCAGAGCTAACAAAGCTCAAGAAGAATAGTGAGATTGAAGTATCGAAAGGGAAGGTACCTTTGTTTGGAAAATGAACGAACGAGATCTGTTCAGGAAGAGCCAAGGTCTGTTGTGACCGTTGGATACGGGAAAGAATGCGGGAGTTAAGACCTTGAGCTCTTCGGACTTTGCGAGTTTGAAAAATTGAGCGAGTTCGTCGTAAGGGAGGTAAAATCCCTGAAGTCCCAAAGCCCCAAAGTTAATCTGGGCCTTAGATTTGAGGATGCCCGGGAGCCATCCCCATCGTCAGATCTAGGAGGTAGTTAGTTCAAAGTTCGTGCATCGGGAGATTCGCGTGTTAGCACAACCAAGTCTTCTGAAACCCGAAGTCACGAAATGACTTGGACCGTGGATCTATGGATCCTTCGGGACCCACCTCAACCGTTAGATCTACGAGTTCGGAGTTCATGCATCGGGAGAATCGCGTGTTAGCATATATAAGTCTTCTGAAACCCGAAGTCATGAAATGACCTGCACCATGGATCTATGGATTCTTCGGGACCCACCTCAACCATCAAATCTACGATTTCAGAGTTCATGCATCGGGAGAATCGCATGTTGGCATGGCCAAGTCTTCCAAAACCTGAAGTCGTGAAGTGATCTAGACTGTGGATCTATGGATCCTTCGAGATCCTTCGAGATCATCCGATCTATGAGTTTAGAGATTCGTGCTTCGGGAGAATTGCGATTTGGAGTGACCAAAATCTCTGAAGGGGAAGTTACGAAGCACTCAAGAGTTAAGCCCCATGTCATAGCATGAGGTCACATTTGAGAAGGGCCTAGCAGGAGAAGATAACACCCATTTTTTTGGAACTCGACGATGCAACTGAGCCTGAAGTTTCGGTGGGCCGTTGATCTGGAAAGAGAGAAGGGATCGTTGATTCCTCTCCTATCATTTCAGAACTTTGCTAGTTCGGAATTCAGATGAATTGGCGAGTGGTGAGGTGAAAATGCCCGAAGCTGAAGTTCTGAAGTGCCCTTTGAGTAGGCATCGAGTCACAACCTGAGGTCATATGAAGGAAGGGGCTAGCATAGAGAGCTAGCGTCTGTTGCTCAAATCCTTCAAAGGGGCCAGGAAAGAGCCCGTGGGTTTGGAAGAACCTACAATATGAAGAAAGGGGAACCTAGAGAGAGTTAAGGAAAGCAAAATTTTGATTCCCTATTCCTTAAACTCCTTTTTATTGTTGGGGGTGTTACATTATGGAGGAGATGGATACGATTCAAATTCATTTGCATAATATTGCAGGGAAAAGGCATTCGAAGACAATTTACCACCAGATACACTCCACAACAGAACATAGTAACATAGTGGAAAAACTACACCATTCTAAATATGGCAAGGAGAATGTTGAAGGACAAAATTTTTCCAAACCAGCACTAGGCTGAATTTGTTGCATGTTCTATTTATATATTGAATTGATCACTTACAAAAAGTGTGAAGGACATGAGTTCCTATGAAGCATGGACTAGTAGAAAACCAGATGTATCTCATTTCTGTGTATTTGGTTGTATAGCATATGCACACATTCTTGATCAAATCAGAAGAAAGTTGGACAATAAAAGTGAGAAGTGTGTGTTTATTGGCTACAGTGAGCAGTCAAAAGCATATACATTGTATAACCCAATTACAAAGAAATTTGTTTTTAGCAGAGGTGTTTAGTTTTAGGAAGACAAAAGTTGGCATGACAAAATGGTTGGCATCTTCTTTCCATCAACAGAAATAAAAGAAAAAGTAGCAGAAGAACAATCCCCATCTCCCATAACTCCTTGATTGATAACACTAACATCTCATGATTCAACAGAAGAGAGAGGACAACCAACAAGAGGTATTTCTTCAAGTAGTGATTCAAATCCTACAATTGCCTCTTTAAAAATGCAAAAAATAAGAAATCTGAAAGAAATATATCAGCACACCAAAGCACTAGATTTGGATGCACTTTATGCATTTGTGTCATATTAGCCAGAATCCTTTGAATATGCAGTCAAGGAAGAAGCTTGGGTAAAAGCCATGGATGAAGAAATATAAGTCATTGAGAAAAATGGCACTTGGAATTTGGTGGAACTTCTAGAAGGTAAAAACAATATTGATGTTAAATGGGTATACAGGTCAAAATTTAATGAAAAAGAAGAACTTCAAAAACACAAGGCCATATTAGTAGCAAGAGGTTTTGTACAACAACCTGGAGTAGATTATGGAGAAACATATGCACCTGTAGAAAGTCTTGACACATTTAAAGCAATGTTAGTTGTAGCAACACATAACAATTGGCTAGTTTATTAAATGGATGTTTTTCTAAATGGAATTCCTACTGAAGAAGTTTATCTGAATCATCCCCTAGGTTATGAATGTAATGTCCCCACTTTGGGACATCATCACAGTGCATAGGTTTATGATGACTAGAGTAGCCAGATGGATGTTATAGCGAGTACATGCGTTATTGAGAGGCATTGTGGGGTCTAGCTTGCATTGCTCATTGTATTCCATCATTATGAGCCATTCCGCACAGGTTGGCTTTGGTTCCATTGCATTCCAACGATTTCCATGATTTTGACTATTTTGAGCTATAAGTTAATTAAATTCACCGAAGAGGTCATTTTGGGCACATTACTTGGAGGAACCTCTTAGTGTAATAGCTCATTGGAATCAGGAGAAAAAACACTACATGATGGGATGGTGAGAAGTGACTTTCAATGTCCAGGGAAGCCACAAGGAAAGATAAGGAGCTTTTCAGAGGTAAAAAGGTTAATTAATTAATTAAAGTGATTTAATTAATTAATTAAATATTAATAAAATGAAAGTCACTTTGGAGGGACAAGGTGAGCCAAAAAGTATAAAGGAAAGGCAAGGGCCTCTACTCATTCATTCATGTATGATCATATTTTGATATCTGGCTTCTAGCTAGTGAGCCCAACATTGAGGGTTTTGAGGGTTTTGACTTAACAAACCCTAGAGGATGATTCGGTGGTGAAATATTCCACCTAGCTTGTCCCAAGCTTGGTATTGGAGATGAAATACTCTCCCACGCCATTCTAGTTAGATCTACATCAATGCAGGAGGTTTCTACACCATCCACATGCACATGAAGAGAAGGATGACGTACCATCTAGGGTTTTCAGCAAGGGGGGCACACCATCCATTGAGGGAAGGTTTGATCTAGTTGAGAAGAGGAGATTTCGGGAATTCTTGGTATTAGGTTTTTCTTGCAGGTGTCTTAGCACCATCCTTGGTTGTTCCCGGAGGCACTTCAATCGAGGATTCATTTGTATTGACAATGGGATGATTTCCCAAGAGGAGGGCGCACCATTATTTGGAGGGTAGCTAGATCTAAGGATCTAACAGGTATTTGGCCTAGTTGAGCACTTGGGTATTCATTGTCATGCCCCGATCTATCATTCTAGTGGATTGGTGGAGTTGTTGGAGGTCTCTAGGAGAGATGCCGAATTATTAGGGTTTCAGTCATCCAGTGGGGCGCACCATACATTAGAGGAGGTTCAGATCCAGAGGGGTTGAGAGGGATCTTGGAGATTCGGGCACCTGGGTTGTTCTTGCCATCACCCAGTCTATTGTTTGGCATCTTTCTTGAGGTGATTGGACATATTTGGCAGCAGGGTCAAATTCTTGAGGAGTTTCAACATTCTAGTAGGACGTGGCATCTTCCAATGGGGGTTTGACACTTCATACGACCCAGATCTACTTGGCATTGGTCTTCATCTCTTATCCAACGTTTGGGAGGCTTATTTTGTATTAGCGAGAGCCTTTTGTAGCAGCTTCTATTGTCTATCTTATTAGCCATCTGTTGAGCATTCCAGATCAACATCTTCATTGTAGCAGGTTCTTCTATTTCATGAATAAAATAGATTTGAGATGTTTTGGCTTGTCTATCATATTATTGATCTTGCATATGGTTGAGGTATGTTCCAGTATTGTATCTTCTTGTTTATTGCTGCAAACACTCATATAAACACATCAGTAAACCCCAAGGCCGAAATCAAGAGGCCATTCTGCAAGTAAACACATGTAAACAAGTAGATCAACAAAGTGTTTGACGAAATGCCACAACTAGAAAAGTTTTAAAAGACACCCAAAACCGTGATGTTCCTTGCATCTTGGCTTGGGAACATTACAATGAAATTTCTGGACAAGAGCATAAGGTATACAAACTTAAGAAGGCATTATACGATTTGCAGTAGTCACCCAGAGCCTGGTACAGTCGGATAGATACATATCTTCTCAAAAATGGCTTCAATAGAAGCAACAATGAGCCAACATTATACATCAAGAAGGATCAACAAGGTAAAATATTGATTGTTTGTTTGTATGTAGATGATATGATATATATTGGAAATTTGACCATAGATGAATTCAAAGAAGTGATGAAGAAGGAATTTGAAATGACTGATTTATGATTGATGAAGTATTTTCTTGGGATTGAGATAAATGAACTGAAATCTGGAATTTTTATAAGTTAGACAAAGTATGCATTAGAAGTGCTCAAAAGATTCAAGATGATTAGATGCAACACTACCACTACACATGTTGCAACAGGAACTAATCTTAGCAAAGATGATCAAGGACCTTCCTTAAATCCTACATTGTATAAAAGGCTAGTGGGCAGTATCATGTATCTTACTGTCACAAAGCCAGGCATCATGTTTGTTGTAAGTCTCATCTCAAGGTTCATGGAATCCCCAAAGGATTCTCATTGGAAAGTAGGTAAAAGAATTTTAAGGTATGTTGAAGGAACAACAAATTATGGGTTGTGGTATACACCCACCAAACATAGTTCATTGATTGGTTACACTGATAGTGATTTTGCTGGAACATAGATGATAGAAAAAACACTTCTGGTTATGTATTTAAACATGGAACAAATCTGATTGCTTGGGCATCAAGAAAACAACCTATTGTTACTTTATCCTCAACTGAAGCAGAATATGTTGCAGCCACTTCAACCACTCGTGAAGCAGTATGGTTAAGAAGGATATTCAGAAATCTGTCTCATGAAGAAATGGAGCCTACTCAAATCTATTGTGACAACAACTCAACAATTACACTTTCCAAAAATAGGATATTCAACAGGAAGAGCAAACATATTGACACCCGTTACCATTTCATTCATGAATTGGTTAATAATGTTGTCATCACTTTGCACTTTTGCAAATCTGAAGATCAATTGGCTGACATTCTTATTAAGCCTTTAGCAACATATAGTTTTGTATCTCTCACATCCCAGCTGGGTATTATTAGTTTTGTTGATGTTTGTAATGCTCCAACTTAAGGGAGTATGTTGGATAGTTAAGTTGGATCACTAGTTATTAGTGGTCCTTAATAAATAAATAGTAATTATAATAAAGGTTGATGTAGTGGAGAAGGTTCCATTATGCTTTGTAATTAATATGCTCCATATTCCAGCCAACTATAAATAAAGGAAGAACTCAATAGTCTTGTGTACCAAGGAGGTTGTTGTTGTTGGGTTATTTTGTTTTCTATTTTTGTGTCTTGTTCATGTTTGTTCTTACCTGTAGATTTGACAGTAGTGTAATAAAGGAAGAACTCAATAGTCTTGTGTACCAAGGAGGTGGTTGTTGTTGGGTTATTTTGTTTTCTATTTTTGTGTCTTGTTCATGTTTGTTCTCTGCATGTAGATTTGACAGTAGTGTCCATGACAGATCCTTTGCAGGAGATGGGTACAAATTTGCCAAGTAATACGACAATAAATAGACAATGGACATAACAAGCGTTTTGCACAGCCAACGCTCGATAGTAAGCCAAGACGAAGGTTATGTAGAGTTCTCTACACAGCCAAGCTCCAACATCAATCTTTGCTTCGGAATTATCCAAGGCAGTCAAGACATGGGGTGTAAATGTCGGGTAGAGGGTCTTACTGTTGTTCAGAATCGGAGGTGCAGGAGGTTTTGTCGGGGGCTCGACGGGAGATTTCAACTGTCTATTAGTTATTCAACCTCAGGAGCGCCGAACTCACGAATAATCCAACTGGGTATTAGTATAGCAGACCAGAAATCGTACTGCAGCCAAATAGACTGCTCAGAGCAAACGCACGCCACAAGAAATCATCACGCCCGCAGGTTCTGCATAGATCTCTTCCAACATCAACAGTCTCTGCGGGAAAGTCAGGACAGAAGACACAAGATCTCTATCTAATTTTTGGACAGGTCACAGCAGTAAAAGCCCTTGGCCGACATTTATGCCCCGTCAGTCGTCACGGGTGTGATGAGATTAACAAGTAAACACGTGACGGATGTGGGTCAATCACATCAGCACATTTTTGGCCAAAATTGCAGCAGTCTAAACGTTCTAACTTTTTTGGTTTTTTTTTTTAATTTTTTTTCGTTTGATTTTGTTTAAAATCAGATGATGAATGGTTGGATCTGCAGATTTGAGTGGTTAAGTTTGTATAATTCGAGTGTTCAGGGATTTTTCAGCAGGCTGAATCCATTTATGCATTCAAAAAGACAATTTAAATAACACAAATTAGAGATTTTGTCCAAATTTACATCATCCGATGAATTCCTATCAGAAAACCCAAAAAAGTAAAACATTTAACCAAAGCCAACAAAATTATATAAAAAAGCTTTATGCCTTGTAATAAATTTGGGCAATACAGTACAGGTGGGACTAATAGCCTGAGAGGGGAGCAATAAGCACCATATTGCATAGCAATCCTATGGATATTTGAGTGTGGGTGTTGTTGATTAAAATTATTTTGAATTCAACCATCCACTGTTTAGTATGATGCTATGTATGTAGCAAGGGGTTAGTCATCTTAAAGGTTATTTGATACATTATTATATTTTAAATATGAAAAATGTTTTTTTATTTTATTTTATTTATTTTTTATTTTAATAATAATAATAATAATAATAATAATAATAATAATAATAATCTACTTTTGAAGTTATGATGAAGCTAAACATCAAGTTAGTATCTAAGATCTCCTTGTTTGTGGGACAAGGAACCTCCTTTCCACAACTATTTTAGTGTTAAGATTTATTAAAGTATACATACCGTACCCTCTATAAATTATAATAGTTAACACAATAACTATCATTTATTATAAATAAGCAAATATTAAATTATTTAAAATATCAAATGAATATTCATATATTAAAAATGTATATATTTTAATAATTATTATTAATATTTAAATATATAAAATATTATAAATTTAGTTATTTGTCTAAATTAAGGTATACCTATTGGAAAGAGCTAGAATTAATGAGCTTTTAATTAAAAAAACATGTGTACAAACATTATTCATTAAATATTCTTCATAATTTTCATAAATCAAAAATTAAAATTAACTTCCTTGCATTTTAAAACATAACCATTAAAATTTAACTAATTAACTAATTTACAATACTTAGTTTAATTTTTTTTTATTGCTAATGAGAATAGTAAAGAGAACCCTACTTCAATTTGAATTTTTTTTATCATTTTAACCAAAATTGAAAGTTAGTACAAATTTTCATGGTCAAATTGATCCTTTTGTGATTGACATTCATTAACAGTTTTGAAGGATGATAAATGATACCAATCAAATATATCAATCACTTTTACTTATATAATTATGTTAATTATTTTTATCACTCTTGATGTTTAGGGATTCTACCATTAATATAGTTTGTTAAAATAGTGATTATTTGTTTAACTAATTTTCACTACTTGTATTTATCTATGTATCTATGTGGGCGTTGAAGCAAAGGAAAGCGTGTGCAGACATTTTACTGCGAAGTTGAGATGACAGGGTGTTTGCCCAAGTCTACATGTTGATTACAGTTTGCAGTTTAAGCAATATACATCTCACAGTTGATAATTATGAGCGCCAAATACCTATGAAATTGTAAGGCTAATTCATACATTCTACTTTGTAAACTTATAAAAGAACACCAATTCCGAAACAATGTTAGAATATCAATCCAAACAAAACCGTGAATTTATAAAAGGAACACCAATCCAAAACAATGTTAGAACATCAATCCAATCAAAACATTGGACTACGTTCCAAATGTGCTGTTTCCATAGACGATTAGGATCTGACATTGAACACTTTGACATAATATCCCTTCCTTCCCCTGGGATCTGCAAACATATGATACTTATCATGTAAAGAAAGCATTACTCGTAACAAGCAAATATTTGCCTCAAATGAGAAATCACTTTTATTTGGGAGTTCGTCTGTTCAATCAGTGCAGGGAACGCTCCTTAGGACGACTGTTTCGACAGTGAGGCCCGGCCCGAATCCAAACAGAACTCCTACATCCAATCCTTCTCCGGTGGTCGAACACCCATTCTGCCGAGAGGACTTCCTCATCTCGTCCAAGATGAAGTGCACGCAGGCGCTCGACATGTTTCCATATTCGCTTAGAACTTGCCTTGTGGCTCTCAGTTT
>ML787384.1:208125-224247 GCA_009831015.1 Picea engelmannii | reverse complement strand
CCCTGCGGGCCATGGAGGTGTACATTAAGTCTTAGTGATATAGTCATTTTATCACACTTTATCATCTTAATTCTTATTTTTCATGTTGAATTTATCTTTGCATTTTGCATGGATGTGTGGGTGATGCTTCATGATACTTCAACCAATAGCATGAACAATATACTTATTTACCGCATGAGTTGCAATCCCTACCCCAAATATCTCTCAACTTAATTCTAACCACAACCAGAAACATATATTGTTTATTGAATTATGTTCTATCCAAATTTGACTAGCATTGCCACTTCGATCCGTTGGTTGAGGTGTACATTTCATTTTCAATCAACATTGTACATGTGCCTTATAGTTCAACACTACCAAGTTGATATCAACATATTGAATTATGTTCTATCCAAATTTGACTAGCATTGCCACTTAGATTCGGTGGTTGAGGTGTACATTTCATTTTCAATCAACATTGTACATGTGTCTTATAGTTCAACACTACCAAGTTGATATATGTTGATAGCCCCTTGTTTGTGGGACACATGATTATGCAAAAATTTGAATGCTTAGTCTATGAAGGTGTACATAACTTACCCCCCTCTGTATTTGAACTTGTGACAACAAGGATGAAGCACATAATGTTCTTAAATGTACCGTTACGCCCATACAAATTGTACAAAGTTATTTATTGAGCTCCAACTCTATATATTTGATCCAAATTATAGCGTCAATTAAAATTTGAGTTATATCAATATACATGCACATGTTTTAGTGTCCTTGTATTTTCATATTTTCTACATAAATTATTGATATTTCTATCTTCCAATCACACCAATAAATGATGTCATTTATCCTACTTCACTTGTATATAGGTCTATATAATATAATAAAATATATAGGTATGGTTATATATATTTAATTATATTGTAATATATAATTATATTTAAAATAGTTTATATAATATTATAGCTATATATATAAAATAATGACTGCATAGGTATATAGAGATGTACATATCCTACCCTTTTCAGATTGGAATATATTTGTAATATACATACATATATACATACGTTCATACATACACAGTATGATGAGACTAATGACCTACCTGTCTCATCAACACAAGAGCTTACTGCTAAATTGTAATATCTTTGCAATCTTAACCAAGCCAAGTTTAGGCTTCTTGTGCCCTATTTAGATTTAGTTTTTAATACCTAGATGCTCTGTTTATCACCGAGATCAATTAAATACAAACTCTATATATTAGATATGCAAACCTAACACTCTACTCCCAACACTTTTTTCCACTCATCGCATCCTCAAGTAATAAACAAGATGAACAAACTCTTACTAGTCATAAAATATCAAATCTATACAATGTAATATGTTCATACATAAATAGCTATAATTTTTATCATCGTGCTTTGATATGAGGGTAGGAAGAAGCCTTAGTCTATATGTAGAGTTTAGAATTAACCAAAGGTTATGTTGGTTGTATCTTATAATTACAAATAACACTAATGTTTGGTCTCCAACTAATATAATGCCTTTAACATTTACTTATATAATGCACTAGATTTCAAGCATTGGTTTATAGTGTTGTAGTGTTGGTGTCTACAATAGAAATGACACCATATTGAATAAACTAAGTAGTATTCCTCATTCACACAACCATTGAACAAGAATACAACAAAGAACAATTATTTTACCTTGGAGACTCAAATGGGAAGAAAACCAGGTTGATTGGGGATTTTATTAAGCAGGAAATTGATTGCAAAAGGGTGAGCTATACATAGGTTTAGTGTATTGTTATTCACTAGCATGAAATTTGTAGATGGCCATGGTTCAACAAAAATCTTCACTCATCGTGGGACAAAGTCAATGTTTTTCTCTCCTTTGATAATAAAACAGATTGCTTCCTTAATCTCTCACGTCTACTACTTCCCTTGTTCATTTCCTCCTCTCTATTCCATTCCATGTTTTTCTTCATCATAACCTCATTTTTAATGGGTTTCCTTGGAAGGCCAACCATTACAATGATTAGTTTCAACTTCCAAGGGAATTTTGAACATTTTTTCAACTTCACCAAAAATAATAATTAAATGCTTATTACAAAGTTTACAAAGAGATTTTGGAAAGAATCTAATTTGGATCACACCTCCCCATTTGCAATATTTTGGTCTCCACAATATTCAACTCCTTTCAATCTTCTTTTTCTCTACATTTGTGCACCTAACTCCTCTGCTTCCCTCAAGCAATCTTTGGAAAATCACCAAGAAAGGGTGCCTCTGCTGCATAATGGAAGACAAAAGATTAATAGGATATGCCTTTGGAATAATCTTTCTTTCCATATCAATATTAGATATTACATTTGCTACTATAATAGGTTGTTGGACAATCATCGCTCCTTGGACTACAAGTGCAAGAAACTTTGCTTCTGCCTTCACCTTGACTCTCCAAGCTTTCTTCTTGGTTGTTTGGTTCTTGGGATGGAGTTCTAGGTGAATCCTTCAACATTCAGCCTCCTTATGTATAGTCAATCTACGATACTCACAATAGTTCCTACATGGGTTCCTTTGCCTTCTAGAGTGATAACAATTGATAGCCTTATGACCCATTTTATTGCAACAAAATCAAACACACGATATTATACCATACCTTTGTTATTTGTTATGATGCTTCTCAGCTTGGTTTCTTGGTTCCCCAAACATTGGATCATATATGCATGGAAATATCATCTCTTTGTTTCCCTCTTCCAAGCCTCTACAAGCAGATTTGAGTGGCTCATTACACACTCCTTTTTTGGTTCCTCTTGCCTTGATGATGGTAGTTGGAGCTGAGCTTCTGCTAGATTCTTGTCCACTGAATCCTAGGCCTTTGTGCTTGGGCCATTTTTGATATACAATGGGGATCAAAATCTGTTGGCATTCCTTTCCTAGCCCTTGGCCATCATAGCCCATTTTCCTCGTGAGCTTGGAACCAAAGCCTCTAGTGTGCTTTTCAAAGTCACAAAATGTCTCTTGAGTGAGGGTTTTGGAAGGTAAGTTTACCATTCTTGAATCCATCATGGTGGTAGCTATGATAGTGGAAATAGAAGGGGGTTTCTTGGTCTCTTAGACAACTTCTTGTAGTTTCTTTTAGGCCTCTTCCTTTGCTGCCAAATCCTAATATAACTAAGAAGTCACTTCAATGAAATTTTCTTGTTTCCAATTATCCACCTAAGAATATTTCTCCTCCAATCACAAGAGATACAATCTACTTCTATGTAATTCTCCCCTCCTGGTGGTGAAGGAGTCTCGGTGCTTGGAAAATTCTTTTTTCATCTTATCTTCTTTATGTCTCCAATATTGACTTCCCTCTTGGATCTTCCTATTAAAGTCTCTAAACTCTTCCAACTTCTCCGTCTTCAAGGATTTTCCCATGGAAACTACTTCAATGTCTCTGATGAACTTGCTATGATACCATATGATTTGTAATTCCATTTCTCCAACATGGATGCTTACTACCAAATTGTAATATCTTTGCAATCTTCAATAAGTCAAGAGTTCAAGATTTTTATGCTCTATTTAGACTTGGTTTTCAATACCTATCTTCTTCATTTGTCACTAGGACCAATTAAATACAAAATCCATTTATTATATATGAAAACCTAACACTCTATTCCAAACACTTTTGTCCTCTCATCACATCCTCAAGTAATAAACAAGATGCACAAACTCTCAATAGTCATAAAATATTAAATATGTAATATGATATGCTCATACATAAATAGTTGTAACTGTTATCACTATGATTATGATTTGAATTGAGGGTGTGAAGAAGATCTGGGTTGTACGTAGAGTTTACACACAACCAAAGGTTATGTTGGTTGTAGCTTATAATACACAAAGCACCAACATTTGGTATCCAACTAATATACTACATATAACATTTACTTACACAATGCACTACCATTCAAGCATTGGTTAACACTATTGTATTATTGGTGTATACAATAGAAATGACACCATACTAAATACAAAAAGTAACATTCCTCATTCACACAACCATTAAACAAGAACACAACAAGTAAATAAAATAAAGCACATATTTTTTTACCCTGGAGACTTAAATGGGGAGAAACCATGTTAATTGGGGGTTTTATTAAGTGGGAAATTGGTTACAAAAGCATGAGCTATACACATGTTTAGTGTATTGTTACTCACTAGAAGGAAATTTGTATATGTCCATGGCTCAACAACGATCTTCACTCATCGTGGGATAGACTCAATGGCTTGTTCTCATCCTATCATCAAGAAAATTGCTTCCTTGAGCTCTCATCTATGTTATTTCCCTTCTTCATTTCATCCTCTTTGTTCCATTCCATGCTCTTCTTCATCATAGAATTCATTTTTTATGGGCTACCTTGGAAGGCCAACCATCGTGTAATGGTTTATTTCAACTTCCAAAGGAATTTTGAACATTGCCCCAAAAAACAATTAAATGCTTATTACAAAGTTTACAAAGATATTTTTGTTACGAGGGAAAAACTCTCTATGGCCAAGGGTAAACCACAACAGACAGGTATGACTACAGAAATCAACTCAATTCCAACATATGCTATATAAACTAATGTGAAATACAAGAAAGAGGCCTACCTCGATCCAATGTTTGATGATGTTCCACTGTTAAGCACCATGGATGATTTTAGGGGCTAAATTTCGCTCATGGGATAATTTTCCATGGTTTTTCCCAAAAAAGTATTCACTACTCTAAAAATGATTCGCCCAAATTCTATAGGATAGAATTATTTTACCTTAAAAATCACCAAAATTTTATACAAACTATATAAAATCCTTAGAAATTTGAATATTTTTACAAAAATATCGCAAACATTTTATAGTTTGCATATGAAGGATTAGTAAGATTCGCCAAGGTTTCTACATTTTAAAATAATTTTCCATCCTTAAAATCATCCCCGTTGAGCACTTTGACCCAAAGCTTTATACCTACGAGAAGTTCTCAACAAACAAACAAAGCAAGTATATAGTGATGATATAAAAGGGGTTAGCACATTAGATAGCATAATCCATTAATAACATTACAAACACACCCATAGTATTTGCAAGATACCAATAGGACAGGAAAGGAGTATTTCTATTAATAATTGATCAACAGAAGTGTCAACATTACAGACTTTTGTGTCGGCATGGTTCGAAACCAAGAAACCAAGTTCCTTCCAACTGGGTCCCCACCACTTCAATCCTCCACCAAAGACAAGCTCATGAGAAAGAGGCAAATAGGTCCTCTCAATAATAAGGGAAGAGCTTGGGGGTTGAACACTGTGTTCAAACTTGAGGAACAAAGGGATGTAGACTCAATATGAAGTAATTTATCTAGAGTAACTTTGCTCTCAAAGTTGAATGCTTTCTCTTCTTTTCCATAGCTCGAAATTGTGCTCTTATAGCCTTCAGAATGCAACTAAAGGGTCAAGTCAGAACATTTCCAATATATGGAAGGCCAAGGATCAGAGATCTTTTGTTGTGACATGGAAACTCGACCTCATTTTGCATTTTTTGGGACAAATCCCGATATACATGAGCTATAATGGAGCAACAAGCATATACGCATCTTGTATAACTAATAGGGAGCGTATATGTGGAAAAATGTATATTTTTAGCTTTGGATTCATCAAAAAGGGATAAGAAGCCTGCATAGGGAAATGGAAAAAGGCCCTCTGCGAAAGATAGCAATGGTGAGACAAATCTTGTTATAACAGATGCCCCCTAATGTGTGAGATCAGAGGAGTATCTGCGATGACCGAAATAAATTATAAATAACCCAGGAGTGGAGTGGTAGAGAACCAGTTGGACAAACTCAATTGCTCATTACATTATGTACTGGTTTTGCATACATGGCTACCAAGAATACAATGCAGATCCATGTGAAAAAATATACCAAACAAGTGTTCATGGCCATGAGTAGGCAAATACAAATGCGGTTATATGCCAATAGCTGTCATAGTCATGAACAAGGCCCAGTGAAACTAGTCTCAAAAATCAATCTGAAGATATCTGTATACCATGTAGTACAATCTGATCTCCCATGATCATTGAAGTCAAATAGGTACTGGTCCAATGAAATGGAAGCAGCAGCTCAGGAAAGTTGCGACTGCATAGTGATGTTTTTAAGTCTTCTACACTATCCGCCGATGGTGCAAGTCTACATCATGTGAATAAATGAGTTGAGTTCGAACACAATGAGACATCATTTGATTACTGGTCATTGAAGTATACCATTAACAAATGAGAGACAACCTACCGATGATGAAAGTAGGTATCAAGGCACCGAGTACATCTCTACAAATGTGAATAAAGGAGTTGGTGTCGAACACTTGAGAGATCCATTGATCAAGAGACATTGATGTTTTCCCATCTGTCAATGGCGAGAGAGATGGCCACTAATGACTGCAAGCCTCAAGGTACTCATAAAAATCTAGGTCCCATATCCATAATAAATGAGTTGAAGTCGATGGAAGGAGACTCGCTAAAAGGAGAGCATTGAGGCATCTCTCATCAGTCAGCATGAGGAACAAAGAAAGAGCTTCATGATTTGGTGGATATCGGATGAAGAACATGTTCACGAACCAACAATCTTGTGTATCTTTCGTGTGTGCCAAATGCAAGCGGTACACAAAAAGGACACTCTGAATAGCAGCCAATGATGAAAAACTGCTAACAAAGGTGAGGAAACCACCAATAAGGCTAATGGTATCCAAGATACTGCACGAATCCCAAAGTGTGAATAGATGTCTTATCGTCGAACACAAGGGAAACCACCCAGTCAACGACCAATGATGAAATGTCGATTGTTGGGTTTAAGGTGACTTACCAATGATGAAAGTAGGTCCAGGGTGCATGATAAGACCAAAGTATCATGTGATTCTGAGACAAACTGAGGGTATGGACGACATGCAAAGTCAAGATTTCTGAGGAGTGACCGACACAGGTTGATAGAATTCCTTTGAACAAGAGCATGAGACATATGGTGAAATCCAACAACATGGACTCAATGATGTGACAATTGGATGTAGGAGGCATAAATAACATTCTCTATAGGGACTGGAAGAGTAACAAGTCGGTAGAGAAAACTTTGTAGTGGGATCAACTTCCTAAGGCCATGCTAAATCAAAAATTATGATGACATGCAAATTCAATAACTTTGTGCTCCGTTCAAAGGCGACATGATTGCTTCCAATTACAATATAGTATTCCCTTCCCACCCATCTTTTTTTTTGTTTTTTCATAACAAATGAATGCTATGATACAGAGGAGGGAACGAGAGTCTCAAGTAAGAAAAACTAGTTCCAACAGTGGAACGTACCTATGGTCAATGCAAGGAAATGCATGAGGGAGATGGACACTCGGGGTGATGTTCCCTCCAGGGTATAGGGTGTCAAATTACGAAGGATAAAAACAAGGCTCTGCTTGGTTGAGGATGCAAACTGCTGAGGAAACGGTTTATAATGCAAAGTGAGAACTGACTAAAGGCTCAATACAACAAGCGAGGGAATGAGATGAAATCACAACTTAACGCCAAAAAATGTCATTTTTTATGTATTTTAGTCTACTTGGTGTGAAAAAGGGGTAAACTTGTGCCAAATATACGTCTTTTCAAATCTAATTTACGAGTGTGAAAAAGACAAGTTCACTCGGCAATCTTTTCTATTTTTGATAGTGATTCAGAAAAGAGCTTAACTAGGACTCATGATCTTTCAAATCCAATTTTAACGAGTGTGAAAGGGACAAATCACTCGATGATCTTTTCAGTTTTTGGACGAGTTGGAAAAGAGCTTAATTGAGACTCGTTAGGGAGATTCTAGGCGGCAGGCCACGAGGGAGGCCAAGGCTCCCGTGCGGACCTTCGGTGGAAAATTAGTATCTTATGAAGAACCGACACATGCTTGGGAAGACCCAAAGCTCTCCAAGTCGAGGAGGACAAAGTGCTAACTAAGGTTATCATCTCCGTTATATATAGGATAATGTCTCTTCTGGAAAAGACATAGGTAGAGGTATTGGGTACCTCACAAGACCATCCCAATTGAAGGGAACCTCATCAAGACTTGGAGGGAGAGAACTCGGGAAGAGTAAAACTCTCTCTTGTTCAGAAGGTGCAAGACTAGAAATTCTAAGGACGTGGTGTAGAAGGTATAGAACCAGAACCAGAAGAGCAGGATCGAACAAAATTTGCATCGATGCAACCGCTTCCTTAGACTTGTGACTCTTCAAGAGAAGAGTGGGGTCGGTCAAATATTGCATCGATACGACCACTTCCTCAACCATTGGTTGAATAGGATGCGAGACAACAAGATCAAGAGGTGCATCACCCCAAAAAACAAGAGTGTTGTCGGTCGAAGATTGCATCGACATGATCGTTGGTTGAACAATATGCGAGACAACAAGGTCAAGAGACACATCACCCCCGAACATAGGAGAGGTGTCGGTCAAATATTGCATAGACACGACCATAGGTTGAACGGGATGTGAGACAACAAGGTCAAAGGATGCATCAACCCTTAAAGGAAAAGGGGTTTCAACCGAATATTGCATCAGCATGACTGTTGTATCAACCAACGAAGGAAAGGAGTGTTGTGAAAGCATAGATGCCTCAGAACCCGAAGGGCCCTTAGGTGAGCCCCATGCTTCTGGTACCCCAGCAGTGACAAGACACAAACGAGTAAGGTGAATTCCTTCACACATCCTGTAAAGGAATCTAGGCTTACGTCTGAGACGCCTAGGCTTCTCAATCATATGAATTCCCCCATCATGACTTGCAGTGGCTAGTGACATGCTCCCAGCATGACTTGCAGAGGCTAGTAGAAAATCTCCAACATGACTAGCAAAGGTTGGTGATGGATCCCTAACATGACTAGCAGAGGTTGGTGATGGATGTGTAGTGTGACTAGCAGTGACCAGACATGTGCCCCCAACATGACTTGCAATGGCTAGTTGTAGGTCTTCAACATGACTCACAGAGGTTGTCGACCAATCTCCAACATGACTAGCAGAGGTTGGTGATATAATGCTAGTATGACACACAGTGACTAGACTTGTGCCCCCAGCATGAATTGCAGCGACTGGTTGCAGGTCTTCAACATGACTCATAGAGGTTGTCGACCAATCTCCAACATGACTAGCAGAGGTTGGTGATATAATGCCAGTATGACACACAGTGACTGGACTTGTGGCGGTGGTGGATTGCGACATTTGAGGCCAAGGTCCAAGGAAAGATCGGTTTTGAGGAATTGCAGGCCAGGAAGGATCCTGGTTTACACCCCGTCCCTGTCCAGCAGGATAGTATCCTCCTCCATACTGATTCATAAAGGGTTGTAAGGGCATCAAATCCCCTTGAGAAGAGAAAGTGACATGACAAGGGTTACTCATGTGAGGATATATTTTTCCCCCATACGAAGGAACTTCGTGAGGGGGGTTGCCCATACTATAAAAATAATCCCCCCTAGATGAAACACCCGAGGGTAGACGAAGGTCCACCATGGAAAAAGTGTTCGTAGGAACCGACATAGCGGAAGAAGGATAAGTGGATGGAGTGTAACATGTGGAAGGATTTCTTAATTGGGCACTTACTTCTTGCATAGTGGATTCGTAGGAAGGAAGATTCCAACCTCCTACCATAAGAGGTGTTTTAAGGATATGACTCCCACCAAACGGAGAGGGATAAGAAGGAGGCATCATGCCCCCATACCCAAAACTTGTATTCACATAAGGAGGCGAGATAGAGGAGGGAAAGTGCAAAGACATATCAGACATAGCATGAGAAAAATGATTAGAGACCCAAGGCATTGACTAAGTACCGTAATNGGGGGGGGGGGGGGTAGCAGTAAATGAGGGAGTGAAAGCAACTCCATTGTCCATAATAATGAAGACTCAATATAGAATCCTAAGGCCAACTAGTAATCAAAGAGCATACCAAAAAGTCGAATGGCCAATATGCATGCAAACAGGCTAAAGTGGATGAGTGGCCTCCCTCGCTAAAGAAGGTATGTCTCGTCCAAGAGGGACCTGAGACTCCCTACTAAAGTTTGGAGGTAACATAAATAGTTATAAGGGTCCTTGTAGGCTTAACAACCAATCGGTCAGATCCCCTCAGAGAGGTAATCCTCCATAAAGGTTGTGTGTTGTCCGACCCCTATCTGACTCAGGATACAAGCAGAATAAACCCTACAAGTAACCTATGAGATACTTAAGTCAAACAACTAATAAACCACTGTATAACCGATGCACAGGCGAGTAGTCGTAAGTCTGGATCACCGTATGGGAAGGGTAGCAAAGCCCAAAACCTTGAAAGCACCGCCCCTCACAGAGGTATGGGCACTAGAAAGATCCCCAAATACAAATAAATCCACATAAATATCTCTGACGCTAGGTGAGTATCCAGGGGTTATCCCTTCAAATGACTTCACGCGACCTCATGATTAACTCCAGTGTGAGCGGAGCCTCCTGATATTACCAATTATATAATGGACTTCTCAACTCCATGTCTCAGACACATATGTTGATTTAATTTCCTTGGAGAAGTTTACTCACAAAATCCTATTCCAAGGCACTAAATCCTAAGCTAGTTTGTGCACCCTAAAAATAAAATCGGACTAATCAATTTTAGTTTAAAGCGTAAATTTTATTGGTCGTGGTTACTAAAAAAGGTATGGAAGTGAAACTCATGGTGTTATGACTCTGCCATAAAATAAATATGGATATAATGCAAAGTTTATCCTTAACTTTTCAATGAATGATATGCTAATAAAAACAATGCAGTCTTCAATTTGAAATTTGCAATTCAGAAGTAAAATATGATCTTTCGCTAAATGTGCTAAGCTAATGATGAAAATTCAAAGAAAAAAATGCCAACCAATGCAAAATGCCTATTTTTTTGTATTTTCAATATTCTAAAAAGAAAATTCATGGACTGATAAGCAACTTGACAGATGAATTCTATAGTGTATAAAAGCAGTAACTCAAGCAGAATACTAGGCAACCAAGAAAACAACCCAGAAACCAAGGACAAATTTTAAAATATAAAACAAAAAGAAAGACTACGCCCAAAAATTCAACTCCAAATAGGCTTCCTGTCATCCCAGATAATCTCAACAGGCACTACAAAGACCTAAAAAGGCTCAAACATCTTTAGATCCTACCCAACAGTCACTCAACCAAGAAAACAAGCAAGGGGAAGTGGTATATGGGATTGTTCAAGAGAACATAGCATATATACGCCTCTTGCAGTGAGACAACAAGCGTGTATACACAACTGTCAGGGAAAAAGGGGCGTATATGCTTTAAAACAAGGACAGACAAGGGTAAAAGGCTGAAAACTCAAACTCAGAGTGAACATGATCTTTCAAGCAGTGATACGACAAGAAACACAAAGGAAAAAGAGCAATGTAAGAAGAAAAAGTACTTCAACCCTTAGAAGGAAGATCTCTCCCCAGTGGAGTCACTATTTTTGTTACAAGGGAAAAAATCTCTATGGCCAAGGGTAAACCACAACAGATAGGTATGACTGCATAAATAAACTCAATTCCAACATATGCTATATAAACTAATGTGCAATACAAGAAAGAGGCCTACCTCAATCCAATGTTTGATGATGTTCCACCATTGAGCACTTTGACCCAAATCTTTATACCTGTGAGAAGTTTTCAACAAACAAGCAAAGCAAGTATATAGTGATGATATAAAAGGGGTTAGCACATCAGATATCATAATCCATTAATAAAATTACAAACACACCCATAGATAATAATCATATATTTGCAAGATACCAATAGGACGGGAAAGGAGTATTTCTATTAATAATTGATCAACAGAAGTGTCAACATTACAAACTTCCATGTCGACACAGTTCAAAACCAAGAAACCAAGTTCCTTCCAATTGGGTCCCCACCACTTCAATCCTCCACCAAAGGCAAGCTCATGAGAAAGAGGCAAAGATGTCCTCTCAATAATAAGAGAAGAGCTTGGGGGCTGAACACTGTGTTCAGACTTGAGGAACAAAGGGATGCAGACTCAATATGAAGTAATTTCTCTAGAGTAACCTTGCTCTCAAAGTTGAATGATTTCTCTTCTTTTCCATAGCTCGAAATTGTGCTCGTATAGCTTTTAGAATGCAACTGAAGGGTCGAGTCAGAACGTTTCTAGTATATGGAAGGCCAAGGATCAAAGATCTTCTGTCGTGACATGGAAACCCGACCTCATTTTGTATTTTTTGGCACAAATCCCGATATACACTAGTTGTAATGGAGCAACAAGTGTATACACATCTTGTATAACTAATAGGGAGCGTATATGTGGGAAAATGTATATTTTTATCTCTGGATTCATCAAAAAGGGAGAAGAAGTCTGCATAGGGAATTGGAAAAAGGCCCTATGTGCAAGATAGCAATGGTGAGGCAAATCTTGCTATAACAATTTTGGCAATAATCCAATTTAGATAATATGTATATAATTTTTATAGTATCATTACTACTACAATACAAGATTGTAGTGTTTTAGTGTAGTGCAACTCTCCAGTGAAAAAAATCAAATTTGTATGATGCAAAACAAAGTGCAATGGAGTGCATAATTTTTTGCATTGACTTTGTGTTGGTGTTCTTGATACATACTCCTTGAATCACCAATTTTTTGTCTGTTTTTTTCATTGCATGCTTCTTGTATACATCAAATTTATGTTGTTTTTGCATACAAAAATGTATGAAAAACAAGTTTTCAACACTAGTTTTTCCTTTGGTTGGCATTCAAAATGTATTTTTTGTGCCTATTTGGTCATTATGCATTGTAATGACATCACTATGAGTATTTTTAGTGTTGTTTTGGTAACATGGTTTATATCATTAGTATCTTCTTAGTATTAAAATACATAACTTTTTCATTGCACTTGTATCTTTTGAGCATGATATTACTTCATTTATGCATCATTTTACTGCTATTTTTGTGATACAATTATCTACTTAGCATTGCAATTGTGTCATATTGAAATAGTTTTGTGTCAAATTAGCATCATGATGATGCCATTTTAGCATCGTGATTGTCTTATTTGATCATTTTATTATTATTATTTTTTTGTACTGGGGGAATCGGCAACTCGCGGTTCTCGTAATCACGTGACACGGGGTCGATACCCGTACGCTACCACTATACCCCCAGGTGCTTCCACGCAACCCGGAAGAATGGAGCACAAGTTAATCGGGGTAAGAATCAATCTTGAGACCTCTTTTTATATATTTCATTCCATTTACACGGCACTTGCCAATCGGTCTACACCCATGTGGGCCTTAAAATTGAAGGACATGGGGGTGGGCTTTGATCCACTTATGTGTGCATGGGTCATGATACCATTTAATATGGTATCTCTGGGTGCAACAACACGTTTTACCACTACCTCAAAGTGCCCCCATGGCTCTAGGTAAAGCCCTCACGAGAATTGAACCTTGCCCAACGGTGAAAAACTCCTCGCTTTCCACCATTAGATCCAACCCCTTTGGGCATTGTATTATTTTATCATTAATGATTTTATTATTTTGATTGATTTAATTATCATTGATTATTTATTTAATTTAATTTAATTTAATTATTATTAAAAATTTATTATTATTAATTACTCGATTAATTAATTAATTTTTTAACTAAAATTGGAGAATTTGTATTAATAAAAAAGATACAACAAAGCTCACAGAAGAGGTATAAAGTTGAAAGATAAAATATATTTCCAAGGTAGGCTTAACAACCCCAATTCAAAATTGACTAGCCTATGTTGCCACATACATAGGAAAGCTACATTCCAAAATTTCATGCATGAGTAGATTCACACAAATTGCTTGCATAACAACATGAAAAATAAATACATGATTATACTGGATTGCGGGCCTGATTTCTTGTCACCATTGGTTTGATTGTTGATGAATATTTCTTCTTCTTTCCAACTAGTATTCATACTTCTTTTGAATTTCTTGGAGTCCTTACTATTCCTACCATTTCGAGATTGCCTTGATATGATGATTCTTATTTTTCTTTTTCAAGTTCCTTAGCTTCTTCAACCCGATCTTCCCAACTTAACATTGGTCATGGTCTTAGCCTAATTATGTGTTCCCTTCCCTGAATGAAGAGGGGAAGTTCCTCTTTCTCCAAGTTTCGAGTTACCATTTCTTATTGTATTTCTTGAGGTATTGGTTTTGTATTGCAATGGAGAATCTACTTGTGATGGAATTTCACTAGATCGCAAGATTATAATTTATCTGATTATCTTCCATAGATCCTTCTCACCAAGTTGATTTCCACTGATGCTTCATGTTCTTTCTGGGCCCTTTGGGGAATTGTGCAACAATGTGTCATGTTTCAATACAAGATATACATCTCAAAGAAACTATTTCATAATCCATATTCTAAGAACACTAATATTTTTTTCCTGCTAAATTAATTTCTATTGGAAACCCTTTTGTAAAGTCCATTTCCATGCATATTGAGGCATATGTTGATATGATATGCCTCTTAGTTTCATGGCTTGGAAAAGAGAACTTTCCTAGAGTAGAACCATGGATTGAAGAGAGGGTAAACCCCAAAAATGCAAGGCTATATTTGGGAGTCTTTCCAAAATAAGAGAATATGAAAGTATATCAGTCATATGATTGAAAAAAGGAGTCTAGGGTTTCATGCACAAATATGAGTTTCCCCAAAACCATGGACCCAAATTAAAATCATATCCATATCTTCCACAATGTCAAACTCTACAATGAAGAAACCCTTTGCACATGGATGGATGAAATATTCTTTTTTCATAAGTGGTTTCCAAGAGGAAGAAATTCAATCATTGAGATCCTTTAACCAAGGAAAAAAAATGTTAAAGTGGCATACCAAACCAATGCATCTAAAATAATCAACATCTTCATCTACTTCTTGATCCATGGGAATGGTAATTGTAGGGGCTTCCTGAACTAGAAAGGAGGAGGAAGGGGGAACATAATCATGCTTGAACACATCTATGAAAGAGGAACTAGACTGAAAACTAAAAAAACATGCACTTGCAACCCATGATAAGCATCAAAATAATTTTCCCCATGACATTGTGCACAAGAAGAACTAGAAATAGACTTCTCCATGGCTAGCGAGGTATCTAAAAATATGAATTTTTTTCTTTGAACATGCATAGATTGGCCTCTGTGAGCAACCAAGGCTAAACCCTAGATGTCCTCACTACGCCGAGGATAAATGCCATCCAAGTTCATGATTAATTATTTTTTAAAAATTTATCAATTTGATCATTATTGCTTATTTAATTATTATTATTAATTTACTTATTATTAATTTAATAATATGTATTTTTTTTTTAATTATTAATTTTATAATATTTAAATATTGATCAATAATATAAGTGTATTCCACAACATTCTAATCATGAGAGAAAAAAACCAATGTATCCATATAAGTATTTCCCCACTAACATTTAGTCACTTTCACACCATGATTAGCACAAAAATCATGTATCCATAAATGCAATTATGAAATTTTACCGTACTAGCATTCAATCAATTTCACATCATGTAAGTAAAAAAACATGTATATATAAATGAGATGATGGGATTTTATATTAAATCTTAAAATAATCATGTAATTTTTTCTATGTTAACAAGTGGTAGAATGCCACATTAGGGATATGTCAACTTTGTATACAACATTGCATGAAAATATATGTCACATATAATGAAAATGAAGGAATTTAACATCAAAATTTGATTGAACTATTGTTAGTGCCCTCTTCATCTTCTAAACCATCATCATCCTTATTTTCTAAAAATATAATAAAAGAGCATGAATTCAATAAAATTATAGAAAACAAAATTACTAACATTTAAAGATGTAATAAAAACATATGAGTTAAATAGTTGTCAATATCCTCGAATTCTTTTGATCCATCCTAGTCATCATCAATCTAGAAGAATGTAATATATTTCAAACAATGAATTGATAATTCCAATTATATATAAGATACAAAAATAAACACATAATTAACAATTAATTACAATATGCATATATTGCATATCTTCCACCATTCTTTCATAACAAGTCCTCAAGGCATACTTTAGTTCTT
>ML787384.1:174401-199469 GCA_009831015.1 Picea engelmannii | reverse complement strand
CGCACCCAGACCGGAACCGCCTTAGGCACGTCTTGCGTTGGGTCGAAATCGGTTGACCATTTATTCAAGTAAAGTCCTTGGGGCCCCATGAAATAAGGCCCGTTTCTGAAGATCAGGCCTCTATCTTCTGGCCTGTCAAACAAGAAGACAAAAAACCCTTTGCCCACGAAATAAATCTTGATTCCTTCGTTGACCAAAGGCAGCCAGTTCCTTTTAACCCATTCTTCAACTGCTCTCGGAGATGGCCATAATCCGGTGAACTGACCGATCAGGCCGTTCTCTGCTAGGTTCAGCGCTGATCTGCAAATTTCTTCCTCAGGCAAAGCAACCTTGGGAATGCCGTCCAATTTCCTTACAAATTTCTGGTGCGTGCCAGGGCCCGTTCTCTTACCAGAGGCAGAGACCAGGGCCTTGAAGGCCGTGACTTCAGGGGGAAGGGGGGGAGGGGCCTCAGGGCCGCCTCCAGACGCCATAAGGAGCAGACAGGGGAAGACGCGGGCGCAGCTAGGGCAGCGCAGCGATTTTTTGAAAAGAGTATGTCGTAGACATTCCGTTACCCTTTTTGTTCTTACAGAATATTAAGAAAATCAATTTGGAGAAGAAATTGCTCCTATTTTTTGTCGAAGATACTCAAAGGTCTCCCTAGGAAGAGGTTTTGTGAAGATGTCTAGAATCTATTCTTTTGTCCCAATATACTCCAACTTGATATTCTTTTCTGTGAGTTGTTCCCATAGAAAGTAGAACTTAATATAAATATATTTGGTCTTGGAATGCATCACTGGATTCTTGGAGATGTTTATAGAACTTGTGTTGTCACAGAGTATCAAAATAGGCTCCTCATATCTCACTTATGTGTCTTGCAAGGTTTTCTTTATCCATAGGATCTGAGTACAACATATTGTTTCTGTGACATATCACGCTTCTACTGTGGATAAGGATACTAAATATTGGTTCTTGCTCAACCATGAAACTAAGCAATCACCTAAGTAGAAATTTGCTCCACTTGTACTTCTTCTGTCATCAATACTTCCTACCCAATATGCATCCGTGTAGGCGACCATAGTTAATTCATTTCCTTTCAGATACCATAGTCCAAAATCTATTTTCCCTTTAAGATATCTAAAGATCCTTTTCACTACTAGAACATGGGTTTTCTTTGGTGCCTCTTGAAATATTACGACCTGTCCAACTATTTGTATTACATCTAGTCTTGAAGTTTTCACATGGAGTAGACTACCAATCATTGATCTATAAAGTCTTTGATCTACTTATTTAGATTCATCATATTTGATGAACTTGCAACTCACAACCATATGAGTACTCACAGGTTTATAATCTTCCATTTTGAACTTCGTTAACATTTCCTTGATGTACTTGGTTTGGAAAATGAAAATGCCTTCATCTAGCTAAGATATCTAGGGTCCCAAGAAGAAGTTCAACTCTCCAAGTAAGGACATTTCAAATTCATTATGCATATCCTCGGAAAAATTCTGACTCAATCTATCATCATCACTTTCAAATATGATGTCATCGACATACACTTCAATAATAATCATACTGCCTTGATCAACTTTTATGTAGAGGTTACTATATTTATTTCCCGTTCTGAATCCTTTTTTTTGTAGGTACTTGTCCAATATTGAGTACCAAGATATCATATCTTTCTTAATTCCATACATAGATTGGTTCAATCAAAAAACATAGTCTTCCTTTTTTGACAGTAGAAACCCTTCTAGATTTTCTATGTAGACTTCTTCTTATAATTAACCATTTATAAAAGATGATTTTACGTCCATATGATACACTTTGATCTGTTTGGAGCATGTGAAAGACAAGATTCTGATTGCTTCCATTCTTGCCATGGGAGAAAAGGTTTCTTCAAAATCTGTTCCTTCAACTTGAGCATATCCTTTGCACACTAGTCTTGCTTTGTTTATGGCTACCTGTCCCTCTTTATTTAACTTGTTTCTGAAGACCCATTTTGTCCCAATCACATTTTTTTCCGTTGGTCTTGGAATTGGTTCCCAACTCTCATTATTCTCTATTTTATTTAGTTCTTATTCCATAGCCTTGATCCAATGTTTATCATTTCTAGCTTCCTCAAAGTTACTTGGTTCAACCATGGATAGTAATGGAAAATGTCCTTGTTCATGTGTATGTGTTTGCCTTCTTCTTCTTGTTTCTACTTCGACACTTCTATCTCCAATGATTTGTTCTGGTGGATGATTCTTCTAAACCGAGAGGTTAGGTGTCCTATAAGGTGTCTGCAAATCTTGTTGTTTTTTTTATTCTTGTTCTTATTCTAGTTTCTTCTCTTATTGATGTTATTCTTCTTCTTCCTCTTATTTTTGCTTTAGTTCTTCATTTCCTGTTCTTCAAAGATGTTTGAATTTATTCTTTCCTTCCTGGTCTTCAAAAAGTCCGTTTCATCAAATTTTACATTGATGCTTTACACTATATTGTTGAGTCTTAGATTATAACACTTATATGCTTTTCTTTTGCATGAGTACCCAAAAAATATTCTTTTGTCCACCCGGGAGTGAAATTTTGCAATCTTCTTGTCTTCCCTTTTTATGAAACACTTTCTTCCAAACACTCTAAAGTTCTTGACATTGGTCAATATTCCTTTCCATAACTCATATGGAGTCTTATCACTATTACTTTTGATCAATCCTCTATTCAAGATATGAACGAATGTATGCACTGCTTGTCCCCAAAAGATATCACTTAGCTTGGATTCATTCAACATGGTTCTTGTCATTTCTTATACGATTCTTTTTTTCCTTTCACCAACTCCATTTTGATGAGGTGTTCTAGCTATTGATAATTTTGTTTTATTCCATATTGTTCACATAAATCCTTGAATTCATTTGAAGTAAAGTCACCTTTATTATCTGATCTTAAGCATTTGATTTTTAAATCAATTTCATTTTCAACCAGTTCCTTAAATACCTTGAAACATTCAAAAGATTCTAAATTTTTATTGGGGAAGCAAACCCAAGTCATTCTGGTGTAGTCATCAATGAGTAGCATGAAGTATTGTTCACCATCCATTCATTTCATTCTTGTGGGCCCACATAAATCAGTGTGTACAATCTCCAATGGTTTTGTCATAGAGTATTGCTTTGTCTTGAATTCAACTTTTGTTTGTTTTCCATGTTGGCAGTGCTTTCTCTTACCATTAGCTTTGTGATTTTTTGCATTTCTCTTACAACTTGCTTCTTGCTGATCTTGACAATATTATAAAAGTGTATATGTCCCATTCTCCTAGTCCAAATCCAACTTTCATCTTCTTTTCCCAAACAACATCTTTATTCTTCGATCTCATTCAAGATGTATATGTTGTTTGGGGTCCTTGTCATTGTTTTCACTAGTCTTCATGATCCTTCTTTCCTTATTTCACATTATTTTGAATTGAATATAAGTGTGTGTCCTTGATCACACATTTGACTCACTTAGAAAATTGTGCTTCATATTTTCAACAAGTAGGACATTTTCTGCCACATATCTTTGTTCCCAAGATTGATTGTGCCTTTTTCCTATAATTTTGGATGAATTTTCATTTCCAAACGTGATAGACCCCTTTTTTTCTTTCTTTAATGTTACAAATATATTTTTGTCTCCAGTCATATGCTTTGAGCATCCACTGTCTATATACCAATGGATTCTTCTATTTTGGGATTGTAAGGAAAACCCACATTCCTCAACCTTCAAATCTTCTTGCTTCCTTTTCCAAGTTCTATGTTGTTCCCATATATGATTGAAAGGAAACTTTTTAGTTTCCCTTGAAGAAACTATCAAATCACTTCTGCAATTTTTGGCTGTGTCCAAAATTGTTAAATTTGTAGCATTCAATTTCATATCCCAGGGCACCAAAATTGTTATAATTTTGTCAAAATCTTCATGAGGTTTTTTGGGATAATTTCCTTTATAATGATTCTTGGGATTTTCATAGATAATTCTATTTTATGTGTTTCTACCCTTTATATAGGCTCTACAATTTATGGCTTTATGCCCAAAATTATTGCAAGAATAACACAATCCAAGAAAAATATTTTGGTACCTGGGTATTGGTGGTATTCTAGTTGGTGTTGTTCTTCTAAAATCGTGATCTTCTTCATTTTCAGTTAATGATTCCATGTTCCTATGAATGCACAATATTCTTCTTGATTCTTCTTTATTTCTGGTTTATGTACATCCTCCTTTAGAGGCTTGCATTATTATTTCTTGATGGAACCCTTTATAATATATGCATAACTTCTTTGCTCTGATTCATTTCCTGTTATCATAGAGTTTGAACCCTCAACAATATTATTTTTTTTTTGTATCCAAGTCCAAACTTGTCATAGAATGGTTGTTTATTGTAGATGATTTCATCCAGTCTTTTGGTGCTATTCCCAAAATTTAGTTGGATGTCCTTCTTCTGTAGTTCCTTTCTTGGTGAGACTATTTCAGATTCTAGATTCTTTGTTGTTTTTTTCTTTTCTTCCAGTTGTCTCTTGAGTGTTTCTTCAAAAAAATTGTGTTATTTCAATTGAATCCTTAGATCTATGATAGTCTTCTTAGCTTCTTTTGGATTACTGAGAGGAGGGGTGAATCAATAATAGAGAAATTGAATCCTTTTTAACCGTAAAATTCAAGTGTTATATCAATGTAGCATTATCATCCAATAGTTGCAGAGTAAATAAACAATTAACAAATGAACAAACATACACATACACAGTACACTAGTGTTTTTACGTGGAAACCCAAAGCGAGACAAAACTAGACAATCATTTTTATTATTTGTCTTTAATAATTACATTCATTGGAAGCAACAACTTCCTTTGTTTTCCAGTTGCAACTGAAAGGAGGCTCCAAACCCCTAGTTTTTCAGGCTACAACCTGAGGGAAGCTCCAACTCCCCAATTCTTTGGATACAACCAAAAGGAGGCTATAACCCCCTATGTTCTCTGACTACAACCACTTGTCCTTGCCCCATTCAACCACCCTGAAGTAGAAGTATAATTATGGAACCACTGTCACACTATCACTATGAGATATACCACTGTAAAATTGTACCAACCTATACCACTAACCTGCAGCCAACCTGTACTACTTCCCTGCAATCAACCTGTACTAGAATTGAATGTATCAAACAAATGCAACAAATACACAACTTGTACTTCTGCAACATGTGTATGTATGCACCCTACCTATATAACATCTTGCATGTGTACGCGACCTATCTGTTATGCATCCTACATATACCCTATGAAAGCTAGTATACAAAAAATACGCAACCTGTATTTATGAAACATGTGTATGTAAGCTCCCTATATATACAAAAACACGCGTATGTACGCATCCTGTCTATTATGAAGCCTATGTATACCTTCTGAAAAACTAGGGGTTTCTTTCTTCTGAAAAATTCTGACCCTCTGCAACTTCTTTCACATAGATCTGCAACTTGTCACTGTATCCAGACTGTAATTGTACCCTGTGCATGCATCCTCATACATAACCTTTACCCAAATAATCTATTTCTCTCTCTAGTCATGTGCCAAACAAGTGTGTGTAATCATAAACAAGTATAATAACCCTCACATGATCTAGACATCAAACCCTTTCTGATATTCATCCTCTCAATGCATCAACCACTTCATAAATACAAGATCACAACCATGTACTACAAAAAAACCTTTAGCCATATGCCAAGATGTGCCTCAACTCTAACAAGAAGTATCAATGATAAATATTGATTATACCAGCACTGCATTTATGTAGATCTAACTTATATAGAAGATCTCATGCACCCACTAATCTCTCGAGGGAGAATCCCCAAATCTCCATAACCATTTCTCATGCATACATCAAAATCCAACTACTCATAGAAATCATACATACCTTTTGAACCAATGGATAGATCCGATGTACCTGATCATTGTAGACCTTCCTGGAAACTTGCTCTTAGAATCTAGAGACTTGGCATTATCATCTTCTCAAGTTTCTATGGATTTAATCTCATGTATGCACCCTAATACACTGCCAACCCTCGTACGCACCCTAATACATTGTTAGTTCGTGTACACCTCATAACTTAGGGTTTTTTAGTATTCACTGTAATTCTGAAATTTTCTCCGTCAACCCTTCGTGCTACCTCGAACTTTTGCAACTTCAAATGTATCAATGAGTACTTGCAATAAGTCTTACACAACAATAGATATTCAATATGCTCAAGTGTGATTTTAATGAGAGACCCTTGCCTCTTATTTATACTTTTATGTAGCTTCCTCAAGGGGTTACCTTTTAATCATCTTAACCCACTTTCCTTATTTTAGATCTAACCCACTTTAACCACTTGTCCACTTAACTTAACCACTTTCTACAATTAGTAAGTTCTCCATTAACTTTATTATTTAAGTAATTTCTTTTGCATCCATTTAGACTTATAGCACACTCATCACTTGACTTTATTATTTAAATAATTTCTTTTTTGCAACCACTTTGACTACTTTGACCTTTTGGGGCTTCTATATGACTCATGAGGGTTCTCCAACTTTACATGGCCATAAATCTCTAACCGTGAGGAGTTATGTGACGTTCCACATACCACTGGAAATGGTGTGACATGTACTATCCATATAGAATAGTCTTACCTCCTAATATATAAAAATTCATACCATTATCCATCAAACAAACTTGGGTCCATTACCCAAACCTTTGTGTTGTCGAAATTGTCTACTAGACTTTCTTCAAGGGTTGACATCAATGAAAACCAACCCAATTAATAAAAAATCTCCCCCTTTGGCATTGATGAAAACACTCTGATGCAATACTGAATTCATATCACTCATGTTCCCCATGTTACCATCACTCCCCCTGGAACCATGCCTCTGTTCTCTTTCTCCAAGCATTTCTATCTTTGCATCTGATAAGTCTCTCGCCCTTTGTCATCAATGGCAAAGTTATCTTTCCACCCAGGGCTGCTCCCCCTGACTGAACTCTTCCTGAAACTGATCTCCCAACCTAAAATTTCCTCTTTATGGTTCTTCCTCGTGTAGATCTAAGACATATACTATAAGCAATCAAAATCATTCATTTTGTAGTGGAAATTACTTTGAGTCTCTGGAAAAGATACTCAAAGGCTTCTCTTGGAAGTGGTTTTGTAAAGATGTCTGCCACTTGTTATTTTGTGCCCACATATTCAACTCTAATGTTATTCTCTACAACTTGTTCCCGTAGAAAGTGATACTTGATTGGAATGGTCTTCGTCTTGGAGTGCATCATTGGGTTCTTTGAGATATTGATGGCTCTTGTATTATCATAATATATTGGAATGAGCTCATCATACTCAACCTGTATATCTGTCAAAGTTTGTTTCATCCATAGAACCTATGTACAACATCCTGCTACTGCAATATACTCTACCTCAGTTGTAGATAAAAATACTAGTGATTGTTTATTGCTTAGCCACGATACTATAAACTCACCCAAGTATAACGCTGCTCCACTAGTGTTTCGTCGGTCATCAATGCAACCTTACCAATCTACATCTATGTAGGAAATAAGTGATAGATCCTTTCCTTTTGGATACCATAATGCAAAATCTTCTGTTCCTTTGAGATATCTGAAAATCCTCTTCACTTCTAAGACATGTGATTCCTATGGTGCTGCTTGAAATCATGCCACCTTTCCAACTATCTGCATTACATATGGTGTGGATTTTGTCACATATAGTAAGCTACCAATCATTGACATGTATTGCCTCTAGTCTATAGACTTTGAATCATCATCTTTGCTCAATTTTCAACTGGTTTGCATAGGAGTAGTAACTAGTTTGAAATCTTCCATTCTGAACCTATTTAACATTTCTCTGATATACTTAGTTTGAGAAATAAAAATTTCCTTGGTTTCTTTGACATATCTGAAGACCCAGAAAGAAGGATAGTTCTCCGAGTAATGACATTTCAAATTCATTCTGCATATCCTTTGCAAATTTCCGGCTTAACCTGTCATCATTACTTTCAAAAATAATATCATCAACATAAACTTCAATTAATAAAATACCATCTTGAGTTACCTTGATGTAGAGGTTTTTGTCTACACTTCCTTTTCTGAACCCTGCTTGTTGTAGATATTTATCTAGTCTAGAGTACCATGCTCCAGGAGCCTGTTTTAGACCATACAAGGACTTGTTTAATTTACACACATAATCCGAGTTCTCTAAAAACTGAAATCCCTTTGGTTGTTCAATGTAGACTTCTTCTTCAAGTTCCTAGTTCATAAAAGTTGATTTCATGTCCATCTAATACAATTTAATATTCTTGGAGCATGCGTAAACTAAAAATAATCAGATTGCTTCCATTCTGGCAACTGTGGAAAATGTCTCTTCAAATTCAATTCCTTTAACCTAAGCATATCCTTTACATACCGATATAGTTTTGTTCCTTGTAACATGTCCAGCTTCATTCAATTTATTTATGAAAAACTCAGTTTGTGCCAATCACATTCTTATTCTTTGGTCTTGGAACCAATTCCCAAGTGTCATTCTTCTCTATTTGATCCAATTCTTCATCCATGGCCTTATTCTAGAATTCATCCTTGCTGGCCTCTTCAAAAATATTTGGTTCAAGCATAGATAAGAGTTCTAGGTGCATTTGTTATGGTGAATAGATTCTTCTTCTAGTCTCAACTCCTGCATCTTTGTTTCCGATAATCTGATATGAAGGATGATTCTTTTGTACTCGTTTTCTAGGTTTCTTTGGAGGCACTTGCTAAAATTCCTCTTCTACTTATGTCTGATCTTCTTCATCTTCCCATTCTACTTCTTCTTCATCTTTTGCTTCTTCTTCGTAAATTTGTTCCACTGACTCATTTTCTTCTTCTTTTAATTCTCGTCTACCTGTTTCATCAATTGTTACATTGATTCTTTCCACAACTTTGTTCAACCTTAGATTGTAACACTTGTATGCTTTCCTTGTACCTGAGTAACCAACAAGTACTCCTTTGTCCACACAAGAGTCAAACTTTCCATTTTGGCATATTCTCTTTTGATGTAGAATTTGCTTCCAAATACTCTTAAGTGCTTCACATTTGCTGGTATTCCTTTCCATAGCTCGTAGGGAGTTTTTTCATTGTTGTTTCTGAGCATTACTCTGTTTAGAATGTGAACTGTTGTATGCACTGCATGTGTCCAAAAAATATCTGTCAATTTGGAATCCATTAGTATTGTTTGAGCCATTTCCTATGTAATTAACATCCATAATGTTCCTTTGTCTCTGAACCACTCTCTGAACCAATCTATGAATCCATTCTCTCATCCATACTATCCAAGACTCTATTTCACAACTGTACATAATGCTGACCCATTTATCACTATGAAGTCTTGATTAATCTATCAAATTGTACTTCTGCTAATTGACTTATATGTATCTGTCTCCTCAGTATTTGTCTCCTCAGACTCTACAAGATTCTCGAAGGATGGTTCTTTGGTCTGTCACAGTTATCCCATAGAATCCCCCTGTCTAATATTCATATTACCTGGGATTCTCTAAGTCGGATGGCTCAAAACAATTCCTTCTCTGATTTGTATTCATCATCATATTCATTGGTAGATTCATCATCTCTTTGATCTTTCACTTCTTTCTTGCTGTTTGTGTATTCATATTTCACTACAATGCATGAAAGTACAATCTCTTGAACATGTTCCTTATTTACCTATCCTTCTTTTCTTTCAGTTATTTTCCAAACCTTTCTGTATCTGACATCTTTATTTTTCTCTGTAGAATTTTCTTCATCTCGTTTTATTGTTAATCTTGCGATCTTTGGGACTTGGTATTTGTTCACCTGTTCTTTGTGTCCTTTCTCTTCTTAACCAAACTCAGCCTCAAGATGGTTTAGATAGTTATCTCTTTCCTTAAGATGATCTGTTAATATATTCTCTCTCATTTCTGATTCTTCCTTCTATGCTGCTATGTTGGCTTCCAAATGTTGCTTTTGATATTCAAGTTTTTCTTCGATTTTTCTGGCCTCTTCTAGCTGAGTTCTTAAGTTCTCAATGACTTGTTGGGCTTCTCCAAAAATGTGAACACTTCCCTTTTGTTTCATCAATTGTTTATTGAGTGGCTTGTTTTCTTCTCTTTCTTTTCGTAGTTCATCTAAAGAACTAATCAATTCTGCTTCATAATTGGCTTCCTTTTCAATTAGTTTTTCTGTCTCATGGAATTCTATTTCAAGATGTTTGCATTTTTCACAATTAAAGCAAAACAACATACCTTTGTTGATTATGTACTCTTCATCTTCTTAATCTGTTTTACATGGTGAACATATTTCTTCTTGATCTGTACATGAATCTTCTTTGGCATTTTATGAATCTGCGATGGGTGAAGAATATATATCATGTAACTTATCCAAAAGTTCTTTGGTTGATGAACATTTAGCAACCTTTTCTCTTACCAGATTAGGTAATCCTTTCGAGATGAAATCCATTGCTATTTTTTTATTCTTTTTCAATTCCTTCTTGGTTGAAGTCTTTTCTCTTTTTGAACTATCATATCCTGTAACGAATGATAGCCAAATATAATACCCATGTGCCTGTAAAAATACTTTCGTCCTTCCACTCCAAATCTCACACTTTAAACCATTTTGACCATTGAACAGTGGTGCTCCATTCTCAGAATAATCCATGATCTCCATCCAATGGTTAAATGTTTTCCTGAAGGAACCTGCTCTGATACCAATTGTTGGATTACTGAGAGGGTGGTGAATCAATAATAGAGAAATTGAATCTTTTTTAACCATAAAATGCAAGTGTTATATCAATGTATCATTATCATTCAATAGTTGCAGAGTAAATAAACAATGAACAAATGAAAAATCATACACATACACAGTTGATCCAGGTGGATATCGGTGGCCACCCACCTATTCCACTGGCTCGAAAAATATTTTTCCACCTTGGCAGTTGTTCTACAGTTTTTTGGGTTCCAAACTTCCAGGGCCGTTTTGAGGCCCTAAATGACATTTTTTGGGGATTTGGGGGCCAGGGGACTGCCAAAGTTGCTAGCCTGGGCCAGTCGAATTTTTTTTTTCTTGGTTAGACCTTTCCAATGGGCTATTGTGCACCTAAAACAAAGATCGTATGCAAAAGTTACGACCCCGGGAAGTTGATGTACTAACTTACCCAAACATGGCCCACATGACTTTTGGCACTTCATCTCCTAGGGTTAGGTTTTTGGATATCTAGGGTTTTTGACATTCTGTTTTATTGCAAAATTCCTTCAGAGCCTCATTGTAATCATCTTCTTGTGAATGAGCTCAAAAATCACATCTCTTCTCAGAGATAAGACACCACCATTCCAAGAAGCTTGTTTTTTGCTGCATTTTACAGTTTCAACTTATTTCCTAATTGAATAGAAAACCAGTTTTACTGTATCTCTGCTATTTTGTGTTAATAATATTTTAATAATCTGTATTCATTTCGTTCTGCTCATAAAATATAGATCAACAATACACTAGTGTTTTTACGTGGAAACTCAAAGCGGGAGAAAAACACAGAATGTTTTTTCTTATATGTCTTTAAGAATTGCATTCATTGGAAGCACCAACTTCCTTCGTTTTCTAGGTGCAGATGGAAGGAGGCTCCAACACCCTAGTTTCTTGGGCTACAATGTGAGGGAAGATCCAACTCCCCAATTCTCTGGCTACAACCAGAAGGAGGCTACAACCCCCTATGTTCTCTGACTACAACCAAATGTTGGCTATAACCACCTGTCCTTGACCCGTCCAACCACCCTGATGTAGAAGTAGAATGATGGAACCACTATCACACTATCACTGAGAGATATACCATTGTAAAACTATACCAACCTATACCACTGACCTACATCCAACCTGTACTACTTCCCTACAATCGACTTGTACCAGAACTGAACACGTATCAAAAAAATACAACAGATACGCGGCATGTAGTTCTGCAACATGCATATGTATGTGCCCTATCTATACAACAGCCTGCATATGTACACAACCTATCTGTTATGAAACCTACGTATACCCTATGAAATCTAGTATACAACAGATATGTGAACTTTAGTTATGCAACACGCATATGTACACGCCCTATATATACAACATCCTGCGTATGCATGTGTCTTGTCCGTTATGCAACCTATGTATACCTTCTGAAAACTAGGGTTTTATTTCTTTTGAAAAATTATGACCCTCTGCAACTTCTTTCACATACATCTGCAACCTGTCACTGTATCCATACTATAACTGTACCCTGTTGTTGAGCACTCAACACACCCTAAAAGTCTATGTAAAATCTCACTTTTTAGGTACCACTTGATCTTTTGGCATTGTTTGATATGAAAAATGTGTCCTTCTCTTATCTCTTTTGTTTCTTCTTAAGTCTTTAAAATCTTTCTTGGACATGTGAAAATTATTAACTTGAAAGACGAATATCTAAATTAGAGAAATGTCAATAAAAGTTTTCCTGGACACTCTCAAGGATTTCGACATTGGAAATGATTAAACGTGAAATAAAACACTAGAGAGAATCAAAGTCGTCGAGTTTCGATCCTCGTCGGCGTCGGCAGATGAAAATTTTCTTTTGCGACAGTCACCACCAAGAATATCGTCGATGACCGATTAATTTGGCATCAGCGAAAGGTTAGAGAATAAGCATCGAATGAAAAATGAAATAATAATCGCTGACCTCCGGGACGTTTTCGGCATCAGGAGTTTCGAAGGACGATAACCCCTGAAGAAAATACACGTTGAGTTTTGAACACCGATCCCCGATACTCACCCGACATCGACAGTCGTAATAGCTAGCTCAAGTTAGCGTGATCGACGTAAACGAAGTACCGAATGCAATCCCTACCCATGAGTTGAGTTCTAGGTTTTACTTAATAAGCCTCGAGTCCAACCGTTATGCATAAGTTAAGTTCCTGACCATTAGTTCCTTGTATCGCGAGTCAGTGGCACCGCGTCGATACCATATGATGAAGACAATCGGTGTCGACATTTTTCTCAGAAGGATACCGACAGAAACATGCATAAGGATACTGTCGATTTCCGATATGCCCACTAAGAAGATGACGCGATGGGATGTTTTGGCTCTGAGATACGCTAGATACAACACATTTAAAGGTTAATTAATTCCAAAATCTTTCACTAATTGATAATTCATGCATGAATCAAAAGACCGTTGGAACCTGCCAATATAATGAATTCTTGCCCCTGTGCCTCTGCCATCAACCCACGTATAATTTATTTGCAGAGTTTCGACGGTAGATTGTTTTAAATTTCATCCATTACTCGTATTAACTGGTTGATATGATTGGTAGGATATCTCTCGTTATATTCTCTAATTCATTGAAAACAGGGTTATTCTGTGCATGAAGGAATCGAGATCATCCAGAGGAGCGAAACAAGCAGTCTGGGAATAAATTCCGAGGTCCAGTGAGTATAAAAACAACAATTTAGCAAGTGTTACAGGTATGTACCAGTCTATGGATGTTTTATGCTTCGTTTCATACGATTTATCCAATGTCACCCTGAACACATGCATGAAGAGTGTTTCCGGTTGCAGGAACGATGCCTCCGAAGAAACCCTCCACTAGAAAATCTCCGAGAGCTCCAAAGCTATAGGAACCAGAGGTGGGGGAAGGTTCCTCCCCAGCGGTGGCGAGACAATTGGAATTCTCTCCAAAACCGGTGCACATCATCAAAACTGCCACCAAGAAAGCTTTCAATCAACCCCCAGCCTTTGGAGACACAGAGGCGAACATTGGGACCAAGACAATATTCCCGCATTGTGAAGAATGTTTCAAGAAGATTAAGCAGGAAGAACTCCTCGAATATACTCTACACAACGATCCTGATATGAGAAGACTCGACGATGAAGTCCTCCTGAATGTACGAAAGGCGTCTCTACACATGGTGGCAAGTAGGAATCCAATATTTTCCTACATTGAACTCCTGAAATGGCTTATTGATCACAATGACACACAAAAATGTTCGATTAACTACGACAATGACGGGTGTGTCGAGGTTTTCCTTCCATTAGAAGTGCATAATTATTACAAGCTCAGAGAGTCGAAAGAGTGGTTGAATAATGATTTTGTTTTGAGATTCTATGAGAAGCACGATACAAGTAAGGTGATGGATTCCTGGTGGAGAGAGGATAAAAATTTCACCATTCAAACCTCCAGCTGGTATCCAACGACCAACCTTAGAGAGCCTTACATCTATCTAATGGCTCTCCTCTGTAGATTTCATGGGGAAAAATACTTCTCTAGGTTTTCAAAAGCTTGGATGCCTCTAGCATATATCATATCCATTTCTAGAATATGTTTTAACTAGGGTGCAATCATTTGCAAACAACTGAGAACCTGCATATGATAATATCAGACACCAAAAGAAGGTGAAACCCCATCCTTTTACATGGAATCTTATCTTCTGGACGTCGTCTACGCCAAAAATGATTTCTCTAGAATGAAATTAAGATGACATACGTCAGATCTTCTAGTCCATGTTTATTTCAGCATCTTGTGGGAGAAAAGGTACAATAAATCCCACCCTCTCATCTCCGACCAGTTTATCACACATAGTCATCTGTTGTTGTTCAATAAAGAATGCCCAAAGCTGTCGGACGCAGCCAAAAAGATTATATCAAAGGTGGGCCATTGGTATCTAGATGAGCGCAATACCTAAATTAGGGATTTTGACACCATCAGAGCACATCATTTTCTACCTATATATGTCCTTGATCGACTAATAGTAGGATAAATCTGTTATCAGAGCATCCTGCAAGGTTACAATGCTACTTTGGTAAAGGATAAGAAGCGGGCCTTCATACCCTATGGGTTCCATATTGGTTTCTACATGGTGAAGGACACTGTGCAGGCCAAGCAAGAAGGGATAAGCCAATTGGAGTTTTGATTTCAGACTAGCCTCTTTCACAAGCACGAACCCAAGGGCTTGGTCATGAAGCACACACAACAAGTATCATATTGCTGGCCATATGCCCACGACAGGTTTGAGGATAAAATATTCACTGAAAATGATCAAGACTGGGAAGAGGTGATGGCAAGGATGGCTGACCCCAAGGCAACTAGATTCAAGGCTATGAGTTGGGATGAGCATGGAACAGTGTTGGAACAAACAGTTCAAGAGACCATCAAGACAAGAGAAGAAATGATATCAGTCGAAGCGGTGGGATCTCCCCAGGTAGCTCCGATACAAACTGGGAATTTCTCTGAAGTTCAATAGATACAAGGGTTGGGGGGGATCATGTATCAACATGCCCAACTGTTAATGAAGCAGATGCAGGATAACTCAGACCTCATCATAGTGCCAAAGCTTCTGACTAAAAACCTAGAAGAAAGCCCAGCGGCCCTGATTCCATAAACCCCGGTAATAACAACGAGCCTAATAACCTTGTTCCACAAGGCCACCAACCAGATTGCCAACAGGTGCGACGATTCAACCAGAGGTGGGCTGAGTATCAGTGGGAGTAAGTGAAACTAATCCTTTGAGTGAGTTTATAAATATATATAGAGATGATGAGAGCCCAGAGACATCTCTCGGGACCCCTGTACAGATCCAAGAAGAAAAGGGACCTGAGAAGGCCGCTTTTTCTGATCACGAAGTCTAGATCCATAAAATTCAATGAAAGGAAAAAGAAACTGGAAATGTTCCTGACACAAAGAACCCCGAAGTGTCGGATATCTGAGCCAACAACCCGAAGGATAAGTCAGATTCAGATGAGCCAAAAGGAGGATCCCCACAAAAGGAAGTCGGCGATTCGACTGCCCACGAGCAAGTGAGTATCGGGTATTTTCCTGACCTATCTATTTATATTGATACTCAAATCCCTAATAAGAAATAGACAGAGGCCGAGCCCTCGCAGTATAACGAGAAAGTTCAAGAACATGGTCTGGAACAAGTATACACCGTTGGAAATTTGGGAAACACACTTACATGGAGTGATCAACAGATTCCCAAACTGATGGATGAGGTGGCTGACATCTATCCAATCTCCTACGATTGAAAGAAGAGGGCCATTTTCCAAAGAACCACGAATAAAAGGAGAATTACTTTGGATCACTTCGTCCTCATCACCACAGAGGAGGATTTGATAAACACAAAAAATGCTAGAACATCTGAACTCATTGGCACGGGGATGGCAATTTCAGATGCCACCCTGGACAGATCTAAATGGGATGAAAAGGAGTTGGCTGCCTCCCTGAAGTAGCTATAACATTTGCACCACTTGGATGAATACTATAAGGGAACTGATCAGACCATAGTTTATCTGAGAAACGAGTTCTAAGAGGCTTACAACATGTTCACACACGAGCGACACCTGTTCACGACGAAGATAGCCGAGCTTCAGGAAGACACTCTCATGGCACTCACAACTTGCAAGGATGTGGAACGATGACATGAACGAGCGCAACAAGCCATAAAAAGAATCGAATACATCAATGCAGTCTAGCAGGGCAGAGAAAAAGAAGAACACAACATCCAAGTGTTAGGAAAAAACAATCTTGATCATATGAAGTGATTGGTCGAATACTGGGCTAAGATGTCCCAGGAACCACACAGGGAATTTCAAAATAAATGGGCAAAATGCGAGAAGCATTGGGGTAAAATCAATGAATCAATTAAGAATATAGGACTCCCTGAGTTCAACAACCCTGACAATTTCATTGACTTATGCGACATAGTTGGATCACATGCTAAGCATGATTCACTATGGGCCAAAGAGCTAGCCAAGGTGACCGATATGTCGCCAGGAAAAGTGAAAAGATTTTTGGAACATCCGATGAAGGATCAAACCATGTTACAATAGTTAAAAACAAATCTAGTGAAGTACCGAGCACATGCGGTGGATATCAGAGGATTCTACGTGGCTCCGATGGAGTAGCACAAGTTCCCATGGGCCCAAACCTGCGAAGATTTGTTTATTAGTTGGTATGAGTATGAGAAAATTCATCATTTTAAAGAACTATATTGAGTTGACTGATAAAGAAACTGTTAGAAGATGACACCATGTGTCATATTTTTCTTTGATTAAACTTCACTTAGCCGTTGTTTTCAGTTGAAATTTAGGTTATAAATAAAGATATCGACCAATTAGTTAAGGGTCGATGGTTGTGGCAATAACTCTTTATTTCTGGTTGTTAAGACTTATTTTGAAGCTTCTTTGAATTGAGAAGTCCTTTTAGACCAAAGACAAGTTATTTTCATCAACTGCATGTGTGATTGGATGTGAAGAAGAACTATTTCCTATCCCATTTCATGAATGATGTTTTAGTGAGTAACATAAATTAATTCCGTTGTCAATTTATTTGGTGCAATGTTTTGTTGTTCTTTGCTTTAATGATGAAGATGAATTGTTGTGTTATTGTGTGATGAATGGTTCTGGTAGATGAATTATTTTTTTTCCATTACCTCATTGCATATGTGTTTTCTTTCTGGTAGTTAGTATCTCATGTAGTAATTGGATGCTCACATGGTTAATGTATTAGTACTAGGCCTGTGGTATAAAATTGTCGTCCGCATGCTTGAGAAACGGGCCATCTCAAGTTCAACCTCTTCCCCTTAGTTAATCTTAATTCCATTTTTGTTTCCAAGTTGGTTTATATCGGCTTACATCTCATATCGGTCCCACCCAAGAGAAAATATACAAAAAATAATGGTCCAAACTTAAAGAAGAACCTTCACACGAAAATATAAAGCCCATCGATAATTTGGCTGGATCACAAGATATGGAGAACCATTCCACTATTAAATGCTGCAAAGTCTAATTAGGCCTCGGTGCTGGGTTTGGTTCCTATGTTGAATCAAGGGATTTAAATCCCATCAATAGAATTGGCGCTAGGAGGGCCTGAGAATGAATGGATGGATATATATTCTATAGAGTATTTCAAACAAACTATAGATTCAAAACAACCCACATGCATGGCTAGTCATTCCCAAGAAAACCCACACACGTTGAGTACTCCTAAAATGAGTAACCCACCCCGACCCAAGGAAGAACCTTTTCACCCTGAAATACCTTACGCTCTTCCTCGCGAGGAAGTAAGTCAATTCAAAAGAATCACAAGAGTCTACACCTGATAGATCAGTGCGTTGTCCTTAGCTCCCATACTCCCTCGAAGAAAAAAACAAATCATACCAGTGGTTGGTACTACCGATGAGGTTTTCATACACTCAGTAGAAGACTTAATAGATTTTGCAATCACTGAAATCCAAGAACCTCTTGATTTGATACCCGAAATGGCAGTCGATGACGTCTTTGAACCAGACGATTTTTTGGAAGAGGAGGAGTTTAACTCAGAGTCTGAAGATATGGAAGGAAACAACGACCATAATGATGGAAGGGGGAACCCTCCTCTGAAAAATAAATTCTGGTTATCCAGAGACGCTTTGGCCCTCCCAAGACCAGTTCATAACCTTCCCCGTCATCCAAAGAAGTTGCTTCCCAAGTTCGATCCTGAACCTCTGGATTGCCTGAAGATCATATCAAGAAATTTATACTAGCGATCATGCTTATGCACATCCAACATGAAGACGTAGTATGCAGACTTTTCTCTATCCATTTGAAAATTCGGCTTCCATGTGCTACGTCAATCTACCTATAGGATCTATAACTAGCTGGATGAAGTTCTAGAAAGATTTTCTAGACAAATTTGCCGAAGAAACTACTATTGAAGCTCTGATGGATGAGTTTTTTTCCACCACCATGACTTTGAAAGAAAGTTTCAAGGACTTCAATCAAAGATTCACGACGATCTTGAACAAGTTCCAGCCCGAAGCTAAGCCAACTCAGGAATTGAAAATCGAAGTTTATGCTGACACTCTCCTAGCTTCCATTTCCATGTTTGTAAAAAGGGATGCTAAACGAACCCTAGATGATAATTTTGAAGAAGCCAAAATGATAGAATTATAGATGAAAGGGTGTAAAGGAGTCTAGGTTTCGTTAGTTAATAAAGAAGCTCAACCTCCTCCGAGGAGAGGAATCCTTTTAACTAGACCGTCAGGGAAACAAGCAAAACAGACTCCTGACAAGGGTAATGGAGACATAGAAGATCTACAATGCATGGTTAATAAATTATCAAACGAGATCATAGATATGAAGAGAAATGCAGGGGAAGGAAACCAAGGCTAAAGGCTCTATAAGCCTTTCTTTAAAAATAACTCGTCGTTTAAGGCGATTGAACCTCCCCCAACTAACTTAAATATCGATCCAGGGAATGTAGAATTTGATTCTTTCTGTACATATCACCAGGAAAACCACTCTAAAAGAGACTTCCCTCAATGGGTGCATGCCATGAATTTGATGGCCAATCGGTTTCTAGATGAATTCTCCCTGAATTAACAATCGAGCAGTTCAATTATGAATATTTTTGACCAAGAAGAGGTTGATCCACCACAAGATACAACTATGCCAATATGGGATCTCGACCTGATCATTCCTTTTGATGGCCTGTTTGAGTCTCAAGAACCACCCGTCAAGGTATCGGTGGTGTAGACGTGCAGTAAAGGTCCACTTGTCTCAAAATACATTGCTGCTACCCAAACTTCGAGAAATAAGACAACCCCCGATCGCCAGAAAACACCTTTTTCTCCCAGTAAGAAACCTATAAGCATCCATACTTGAGAATCACCCAAACTCGATTACAACGTAGTTGAAGATTTGAAGAAGTTAAGGGATAACATATCAGTCATGGACATGTGTAGGATCCCTCAACAGAAGGACTTCCCTCTACAAGATTTGAACTCAGTAGAAGACCTTGTGACTAGCAATGGTCAGGAAAGAAATTTAGCTTCCACAGACCCAGTGAATAATCCAACCATGAATACCTGTTCGGAAGATAAGAAAGGGAAGACTTTTGTCCCACCTTTCCTCTTAACATTCAAATTTTTCAACAAGAACCTCCATAATTGTTTGGTATATTCAGAAGCATATTCCAACGTTATGCCCTTGTCAATTTGCAGAAAATTAAATGCCATTCCTCTACAAAGTGAAAAACACGTGATACAACTAGACATGGCCCAGGTCAAAGTCATGGGGAACTCAGGGATGTAATGATCATAATAGCGACAAATCCTACAGATCCTAAATTTGTAAAAGTGATTGAAATCATCGTGGTAGACATCCCAAAGGCCTGTGGGTTATTACTAAGTCAAGATTGGTCTGAGAAGTTAAATGGGTACTTTAGCACATACTGGGCACACCTTTGTCTACCACTGAAGGGATACAAGAATATGATCAGAATCAATAGGGAGAGATATCTGAAACATACGCTCATTGATCTAGAAACCCCGAATGAAACCTCATATATAGATTTTCCCGTGCTGGGCAATTATTCCTGCGATTCCCACTTCGGAAAATTTTCCCCTCTCTTATCCGATGTCCCCCTCACTCAAAAATATGAAATGGTTTTTCAAGAGAAATAATCAATACTGATAGAAGACACCCTCCTTTTCTAAGACTCAGCGTTAGAAGTTACAGAACAAGAGATAGGAAAACTAAAAATAAATAAGCAAGAAGAAGAGGGCCATTGTAGTTCACAAATTTGGACCATATAATTTGATGGATCTAAATCACAGGAGGGATTGGGGGCAGGGTGCATCCTCATTGATCCAAAAGGTAAATGTTATTTCTTGTCTTGTAGACTAGAATTCGAATGCACCAATAACACCGTCGAGTATGAAGCTCTAGTACAAGAGTTAAAGAAATCCATAGACTTGATCGTCAGCGGATTGAAATTTTTTGGGGACTCAAAGATTATCGTTAGACAAGTAAGGAATAATATACACTACAATTCCCCACACGTGAGCAATTATCAGCAGGAAGTGCATAGGTTAATGGAGCATTTTGAAGGTTTCAATATCACCGTGATCCCTAGAGAAAAGAACATCCTTGCTGATTCCTTGGCCACATCGGCTTCGAGGCTGACACCTATAGAAGACTATGAGGCCTCTTGGTTCACTGTGGAACTACTCTACAAACCATCGATGCCTAACAATATCTCTAAGTGGAAGGTATTTGAAGGATATGAACAGATCATAAACTTCCTGACTAACCAAGACAATTTCGAAGATTTATCCATTGAAAATGAGGTATTCCAGGAGCAAGCGATAGAAACTAATCCTCTAATAGACCAACCTATTGACTGATCAAAATCTCACATCATCCCAAAGTGGATAGCTAATCTAGAAAGTCTGTTTTACGTGAAAGAATTCTTTAGGGGGCCTAAGAACGCTAAGACCGGTAGCTCCTGTCCCCTACATGAAACTATAAATATCAGAACCCCAGAAAATCCAAAGAATGTGAATCTCAGAAATACCATATCTAAAGAGGAAATAAAGGCTTATCTCAAACCGTTCAGACAATATCAAGATGTCTTTGCATGGTCCTACTGAGACCTGAAAACCTACGACACCTGGATCATTCAACACACTATACCATTGAAACCTGAGGTGAAACCTTTCCAACAGAAGCTTTGAAAGTATCACCCATCCCTAGAGCCTCTCATGTATCAAGAATTAAAGAAACTTTTAGATGCCAAGATCATTTTCCAGGTCAGGCATTCTGCATGGGTAGCAAATTTGGTTCCTGTAAGGAAAAAGTCTGGAGAAATTCGCTTATGCGTAGATTTTAGAAATCTCAACAGAGCTTCAGAAAAGGACAATTACCCAGTACCTCCAATGGAGGAAATCTTGCAGACTGTTTCTGGCCCAAAGATCTTCTCCCTACTAGATGGTTTCTCACGTTACAACCAAGTCTTAGTTTCGGAGTAGGGTCGTTTAAAAACTACCTTCCGAACCAAGTGGGGAACCTTTGCTTATAAACACATGCCTTTTGGGTTAATCAACATAGGAGTGACCTTCCAAAAGGACATGGACGTAGAATTTCGGGGACTAATCAACAAGTGTCTGGTAGTGTATCTAGACGACGTAACTGTGTATTCAAAGAACAGAGAAGAACACATCCAACACTTTACTCAATTTTTCGAAAGGTGTAGGAAATACGATATATACTTAAATCCAAAGAAAACCATTTTCTGCATCGAGGGAGGTAATATTTTAGGTCATATTATATCCCAAGTAGGTATTCACATAGATCCATAAAGGATTAAAGCCATAGCTCAACTCTCGTTTCCCCGTAAAAAGAAATCTATGCAATCCTTTTTCGGGAAAATCAATTTTGTGAGGAAATTCTCTCCCGATTTCGTGAAAATCATCAAAACCTTACAAAAGATGATTCACAAAGATGTCAAATTTAAGTGGGATGATGAACGAAAGGATTCTTTCAGCAATATCAAAACTTCCATATCCCGGGCCCCTGTGCTACGAAGTCTCGATTTCAATAGGGGTTTCTTCCATTATACTTTCGCCTTCGACCAATCATTAGTTGCAGTATTTAATCAGAAGGATGATGACAACAATGAAGCTCCAGTGTCATTCATGAGCACTAATATTCAGGGAGCCGAGCTTAATTATCCTTCTCTTGACAAACAGGCCTATGCAGTATACAAGGAAGTAAAACACTTTAGGTCTTACATCCTCAAGAACCACACCAAAGTGATTGTGCCTCACCCTGTAGTCTAATCCTTGTTTACTCAACAAGAGATGGGGGGAAGAAGAGGGAACTGGATGGTAGTAGTCCAATAATTTGATCTATATATAAAACCTGGAAAACTTGTCAAGGGGCAAGGGTTGTGAAAACTCGCAGTTGAAGCCGGAGACCAAGCAAATAAATATTCTGGATGAGAGAATGAAGTGGTATTATGGTGTGTTGAAGCTTCATACATTTCCCCAGGTCCCAAGTCTTGGTATAACAATCTGACCTACCACCTACACCATGGGGCCTGCCCAGAAAATCTCAACCCTAGGGAAAGGATAGCTCTCAGGTTAAAATCTTCACAATACTACCTCATAAATTCGGTACTCTTCCAGATTAATTATGATGGAGTACTCTTAAGATGTCTCAAACGTGAATATGCAGACAAAGTCCTGAAGGAACTCCATGATGGCCCTACCGGTGGGCATTTTGCAGGAAACACCACCACTTATAAGATACTGAGAGTTGGTTATTATTGGCCCACCTTGTTCAAATATACCCATACCTATGCCAGAAACTGTAAAATTTGTCAAGTAAGTGCCGGGAGGGAGAAGAGAGCGGAAATCCCACTCTAGCTAGTGATTGTCTCTAGGCCTTTTGAGCAATGGGGGTTAGATATCATAGGATAAATCACACCAAGCTCTTCAAAACAACACAAGTACATTCTGACTACCACTGATTACTTCACAAAATGGGCAGAGGCTATCCCTTTGACTCATGTAAATGAAAAAGTGGTGATCCAATTCATAGAGAAATAACTAATAATGAGGTTTGATGTCCCTTTTGTCCTTGTTTTTGATAATGCAACTTACTTCTCTTCCACCTGACTGACAGAGTTTGCTTTGGACAAAGGAATCATAATTAGGTACTCTACAAATTATTATCCACAGGGAAACAGGGTGGCATAATTGACCAATAAGAACCTAGTAAGAATACTAAAGAAGACGGTTGCAAATAACCAAAGGAATTGGCATAATCTACTCCATAACGCTTTGTGGGCTGATAGGGTCACACCCAAAGAAGACATCAGAAATTCCCCATACTTCCTAGTTTATGGATAGGAATCCATTCTCCCAAATGGGATTTATCTTCCATCTCTTCAACTAGCCCAAAATTCCAACGGCGATCCCTCCTTGGTCATACAACAAAGAATTGATACTCTACTCGTGCTTGAAGAAGAGAGAGAAAAGGATCAGTCGAAATTCATAGCTCACTAGTAGATAGTGAAAAGGTGGTTTGACAAGCATAAGGCCAAAGAGAAGGATTTTGAAATAGAAGACTTAGTACTGAAATGGGACAGGGAAAATGCACTGAAAGGGAAACATTCTAAGTTTCAGAGTCTGTGGCTTGGACCTTTCCAGGTGGCTGAGAAGATTGGGGCAGGCACTTATCGGTTACAGAATTTGAGGGGGGAAACTGACGCCCTCCCAGTAAATGGCCAAGCTCTCAAACAATATTTCCATTAAAAAAAAGAAGAAGAAGTTGTGTTTAGTGGGACAATGGTTGACCTTAATTCATGTGACATAGAGAACTCTGTTCTGAAATCATCGCTCACATACAAAACAAGAAGCATCAAGGAACTTGTGATTGCTTTGAGGAGCCCTCCATCTAACCAGCGCAAATGAACAACTTTGAAGAAATGCTAGAAGTGTCTGCCTAGTGGTTTGGTAAGACCTTAAGGGTAAGAAGGAAATCTAGAAAGGACTACATGAACCCAAACACAAATATAGCAAAGGGTCCACCTAACCATCTCACTTTGAAAAATAAACATACGTCATCCTCTCTTACTCACTCAGGGTTTCATGTCGAAATAAAATGGACATTATCAAAAGAGTGATCAATAGGGGAGGGTATATAGATATCTCCACCGGGGATATAGACACTCGTTGGAAGCGGATCAAGGTCTGTGATGTCAAGGTGAATCTATTGGGGATATGGATGCTCGCTGGCAGTGGAGCAACACCAAAGAGAAGGAGTAAAGGTAACTAATGGATTCATGCCAGTGAATGCTTTGATAGAATTTTGTAAAAGGGGACATAAGTTAGGGTTATAGGAAACGAAGGAGGAACGAAGGTCGAAACCCCACGGGTAGACCCAGAAGCATCGACCAAAGGATTTCAAATTTCCATGGGTAAAAGAGGCTCTTATTTAAAACCAAGAAAGTTTCTCCACCAGCTTTTGTACCAGCCGGGCATGAAGGAAGAACAAAGATTCTACATTCGCCCAGTGAATCTCCATTTGTTGAGCACTCAACACACCCTAAAAGTCTACGTAAAATCTCACTTTTTGGGTACCACTTGTGTTGAAAAGTCAACAAGAAACATGTGTCTAATTTAGTTTTCCCTTAATTAAATTAGACAATAAATATTAATCTATTATCTCATTCATAACTGAGTGATTTGGAATTGTAACAGAATTGTAAGTGTAGTTAAGTGAGT
>ML787384.1:120596-149303 GCA_009831015.1 Picea engelmannii | reverse complement strand
CCAAAAAAATGAAGGTTACTCACACTCATATGAATGAAAGAAATCAAAGTTGTTCCCACGAAAAAAAGTTGTAACGCTTTGAAAGAATGGTAGATCACAACAATGGAGCACTTGTTTAAACAAAGACACTTACACCTATTCAAGTAAAGGTCACTCACCCTATTAAAATGAAGGTACATGATACCATATAAATGAAGAGAAATGGAAATGTTTAACTTGAAGGGTAGTTCACAACAAATAAATTTAGTGTGATCACAATATTTTGAAACGAAGGGTGATCACACTACTCTAGGTGATAGTTTCTCACACCACCCTAAATGAAGGATGATTGCACTTGTTGAAGTCGGGGTACTCACATTAATGCCAACAAATGGTAACACATACCACTTTAAATGAGTAGGAATCACACATGATGAAGGGGAGATAACAAATATTTCACTTGGAGTAATGCAATTTGGTGGGAAGTAGAATAGCTAGTATTATATGTTATAGTCTCAATTTCCACCCTACATGCCATAAGGGAATCCAACAGAAGATGAAAGTCAAAATACATTTGTTGCTTGGGATTTAGGACTTATTTTAGGGTCTTCATGTGGAATATAAGATAAAACATGCGATGATAGTAGTTGGTCGTTTATAATGCAACAAGCGATGATCCATGCAACCTTCTAGATTTGATAAGTTATGAAGAGGTAAGTGAGGGATCATATCCCACCATGATTTTATAATTATTCTGAAGTGGGGTATATTGAAAGGAATTACTTATATTTTCACTGTTGGGTATGGAATATCATCTAGATTTACCATCTAATACATTTAATTTGTCAACCCAGGGGCCTGAATGTTTTACAGACTACCGTGCACTATATGTGCATATTTTTCTTCTTTCAATATTGATCATGTAAGTAAACAATCATTGCAGTAAAATAAAGAAAAAAAACTAGATTACTGGTGCTTAAACATAAATAATTGTAACATTCAAATGAAGCAGGATAACTGTAAATGAAGCAGAACACGCAGATCTAACAGATTCCACATAAAACCACAAAAAAACTATATCATAAGCTGACAACACCTGGCCAGAAGAGTGGGCCCAACTCCCCAATCAAGGTTGCGATGAACTAACTGCCATGAAAACTCAGAAGAAACTCGATTTTCATTAAATAAAACGAGATTACATAGGTTGCAGTCTTGATACAGAACAACTCCTAGCTAGCTAAGTGACTGGCTAATCCCTTCTCTATCTCTGTTTGTCCTTTTATACAATTCGTGGAGCACATAGTGTCCCAATATTAGGGTAACAACTCTTCCTAAAAATACACAAAGGCTGAACCAATTAACAAAAACTAATGTTGGACCATGGAACAAGTCATGTTTTGCACCTTCAACCCACGGACTGCGCTGCATCCTTGATCGCATCATCTTGCCAGACTGCATTTTCTCTATTCTTGCAAGATTTCAGATATTAGTGATTCACTTTGGTAAACCCCCAACCAATCTCTAATGTTTTTGAACTAATACACACAATGACATAATAGAGGTGCATTCTTACCCTTGTGGTTACACACAATATCTCAAGGAATATAGAAATGGAGGTAAATAAGGATAGAAAAGGTGGTAGAAAACAAGCAATTTCATGGGCCAACATCTCCCCCAAACTTTAGTCACGTGCACGTCCTCGTGTAGGCCGTCGCTTTCGCAGATCTGGGTTGGAACCTTGATACTGGGCCTAAAGTTTTGCTATGTCATATGCCTTAGCCATATCTGTCCCTGGAAACTTATATCCCCCAGTCAATATTATATCCTTCCACCATTCTCTCTAGACCTCGTAATCAGGTTGATATTGATCAAGTGGCATCCTGATGATGGGGAATGAAAATATCAAACATAGCCATCGAACCCCACAAAACCTCATACATGCTATATACCTGGATATTCTTTCCATGGCTCTAAAACAATTGGGAGCCCCAAATGCTTCCCATTCCCTGACAGCAGGTGCTGATAAGGCCCATCTCTGGTCATAGTTTTCAAGTGCCTCTTCCTTGCAATAGGTTAACTGTTTTATGCAAAGCTCAACACACCATTGCTATGTAGTTTCCATATTTTGTGGCCAATTGGGAATCCGTCTGAAGTAGTTATGTTTGTTGATGATCTGAACAACTTGAAAGTTCTCCATTATAAACTAAAGGAGTCTGTGTACCTGATTTTCCTCGAAAGAATCAAGTGCCTTCTTCCACTTCACCTGGTTAATGGTGTAGGAAAGAAAGGCCCTCAATTGGACATCTCCCACATAAGGAACTGAATTGAATTTTTGATCATCTCTTAGCAGGTAGTTGTGCATGTACAATTCACACATGAGATGTTGTGTGAGGATGCCATAACTTTTCAAGGTCCTAAGAAACTGCATGGGGTCTTTAATATTATAAACCATCTCCCGGTGAATACATTCCAGAAAAAAAAAAAAAAAATTGTTCATGAAGGAACAATGCATATCTGAGAGAGGGGAGCGACACATTACTACCTATTGGGTGATATCATACATCTCATGTTAGTCATATCTTAACCTCTGTATCTATGTCTCCAGCTCTGTAATCTTTTCCTTCTATTTCTCTCCCTTGTTCTTCTATTCTTTCAACTTTTCCGCATAGTCACCAATGACTCTAGTAGCCTACTCCCTTATGTATTTCATTGTCCTTACGTTCACTGAAGAAGGGGTAGATCCTGTCTAAAACTAGGATAAAGTTTTCTTCCACTTATGTATCTCGTCTTTCAAAAAAACTACCAGAGATTCACTTGTATCTATCATTGGCTCAGCTTGAGTAGATGTTGTTACTGTGGAAGTGTGAAAAATAGGATCAGTGTGAGTGGTTGTTGATACTGTAGAGGTGTGCAAGATAGGCTCGGTCTGAGTAGCTACTGTATGCAAAACCAAATCAGTTTGATTAGTTGTTGTTACTCTGGGAGTATCATTTGTTTGAGTAGTTGTCGATACTATGGGTAGCTATCGAAATAGTCTCCTTGACATTTATCCTCACCATTTCCTTGGAAATTCTTTTGTATCTTCATGCTCATTTCTTCAGGCGGAGCACCTTCTTATTTATCTTGGAATTATCAATCCTCAATTAATGATTTTCTCTAAAGGATTTCCTATAACGTTCCTAAATAGGGGTTCTTCTCCTTGCACAAAATTCGACAAATTTCTGTTTGACAGTAATTTCTTCAGCCCATCCCCTAGGAGGAACCTCATTTTGAGCTTCATTGCCTATAGCCTCTATGCTTGGCTCTTGTTTAACTAGCACTTCTCCTGGAGTAGAAGCACCCAAATTTGGTTTAGGGTTTTCAGGAGAAGCATGCTTTGACATTGGTTCTTGTGTAACAATGTCATTCATTTCTTGCTCACAAACTAGAGGAGTAGCTATTGTTCCTCAAAAATAGGGTTTTCATGAATGAATTGTTCTGACGCTGGTTCTTATGTTACAACGCCAGTCATTACCTACTCACCGATGGGAGGAGTAGTTGCACCATCTTTACAGATAGGAAATTCATAAAGTTCTGGCACTAGTTCTTGTGTAACAACGTCAGTTACCTCTTGTTCATAGATTGGAGGAGTAGCAGCATTCCTCTCCTGCTCATCAGATGAAGGGGTATCAACATCCATCTCATGATCATCTGTGGGAGGAATAGAATTGTCTCTTTCTTGTTCATCTGATGAGGGATTAGAAACATCTCTTTCTTGTTCATCTACTGAGGGAGTAGCAACATCTCTTTCTTGTTCAGGAAAAGGGTTTGGAGGAATAGAATCCTCTGCTTCTTCTTCTTCTAAATCTAGGTTAATGACCTGCCTCATTCCCCCAACTTCTCTAACTTCCACTGATGGTTTCCCTGTTTCCTCATCTTCATCTGAGGCTAATTCTTGTGTATCTACACCCATTCTCTGCCCTTCTGCAATAGTTTTGACAACCTCTACTAACCTGCTCAACCCATCTCTCTTTGCTAGGGTTTCTGTTACTTCTGGGATAAGTTCCACCAATTCCTCTTCTGATAGTCTTATGAACTACGAACAAGTCACAGGTATTTGCTCTAGAACATGCATGACTAGTAGCTTAACAAGGCCATTATTTGTGAGGGTTTTGAGCGGTTGGCATGAGCGCTAATCTGCTGACGCCATCTGTTAAACGTTATTCCATAGAAAATAGGGCATGTTTATGCGTTGTTGGAAACACATATATGTGAGAAATTTGAGATGATATTTGTAAATGGTAGAGATTTGGCCTTCACATGTCACATACCTTATGATGAATAGTGCTAGCTCGGCCCATGGAGGCGATAAAGAAGTTTGTTTGTATCCTTTCCCTTTCAACTTTACTTCTTCGCCTTCACGCATAAACAACTATGGAAATTTCAGGAGTGGTGTTTTCCAGAAAAACCATCGATGACCAGATATTGGCAACCCACTAGCTGCTACAATGGTTTCCTCTATGAATCTGATTTTTAATCCCCAAACCATGGAGGAGTGGCCATCCAAATTTTGGGTGAATTCTGCTGTAATGTTTGCATCGAATCCCTGTAACCTCTCGAAATACACGTCCCAACCTACATTCTGGAAAATTTTCCAGAATTCAAGATTTCGATGGAACTATGTAGTATTTGTTGTCTCATACCTTACTACTCCACCACCCATTCTCTTCCATCGATTGTTCCTGCTCGAGGAGTACCAATGATCAGTTCAGGAGAAACGACAAGAAAAATAGTTTTGCGGAAAATGTGTTGCGAAAAGAGTCGTGGATTTTTATTTTTTATTTGTAAATTAAATGATGTGGAAGGTAAGTAATGATGATGATATGACAATGAATTTAATATCTTGGCAAACGATTAACGGTTTGGTGGGTGTGTCCAATCCCTATGCATACAACAACGTCAGAAAGTTTTAAGTAATGATTGTGAAATCATGTGATTAAAGAGGGTAATGATAACTCTTTGGGAAAAGACATAAAGTCTCCCCCAAACTTAAAGTTAAGACCATCCTCAGGCGTGAATGCCTATGCCATGTGTAATATTACCCAAATCTGTTAAATTTGGTTGAGGATGTACTTGGTGACTCACTTGTTATGGATAAGCATCGTCACAAGAATAACTTCGTCTATAGTCACGAAATATGAAAGTGTCAATTCAAGCAACGACATTGAAAGTGGTGGCAGTTGAAATATTAGTATCCATGTTTGTGGGAATGTAGATGAGTAACTACAACTACAATAGCATCGGTAGGAGTAGCAGCAACCAGATAGTAGTGGCGACTGGAGTAGCGGAAACCAAAGAGTAGCGACGACTGGAGTGGCAGAACCTCGGAGTAACAACATCTGGTACAACGATGATTTTAAAGTAAAGACACCCGGAGTAGCAGCAACTGGAGTAGTGACAACAACAGTAACACCATATCGTACAATGACGATTTTGAAGTAATGACACTCAGAGTAGTGACAATCGAAGTAGCAACAACAGGAGTAGCGATAGCTGTAGTAACGTCATCTCATACAATGACAATTTTGAAGTAACAACACTCGGAGTAGCGACACCCGGAGTAGCGACAACATGTGTAGTGACAACTACAGTAATGACATCTTGTATAGCGACGATTTTGAGTAGCGGGTGATTTTCGCACATGGTCACCCTGGACAGAAGTTGACACAATAAATCAATCAACAAAATTTATGAAATTCACCTGTAACATTTTAAAAATGAAATATTGGAGTTACACAGGGATGATTTTAGGGGCTAAATTTCTCTCATGGGATAATTTTCCATGGTTTTCCCAAAAAAAATTCATTATTCTAAAAATTGAATTCCCAAGTTCTAAAGGATAAAGTTATTTTACCTTAAAAATAGCCAAAATTTTATACAAACTATATAAAATCCTTAGAAATTTGAACATTTTTATAAAAATATCGGCAAACATTTATAGTTGGAATATGAAAGATTAGTAAGATTCACCAAGGTTTCTACATTTTAAAATAAATTTCCATCCTTAAAATCATCCCTGTTGGAGTAATATCAGAAAAAAAAATAATGAAACTTCAGAAGTTTAGTTGTTGTAGTCATAAGTTGTTACTGTATTTAACATTTACCTGGTGAGGCACAATGGGTGCCTTTCCACGATCACGCTAGATAGATGTAGCAAGTGATTTTGTGCCATGGTCACCTTGGACAGAACTTGACACAATAAATGAATCAACAAAAGTTATGAAATTCACTTGTAATGTTAAAAAAATGAAATATTGCAGTAATATCAGAAAAAAAATAAATGAAATCTCATAAATTCAGTTGTTGTAGTCATAAGTTGTTACTGTATTTAATATTTACATGTTGAGGCACAGTGGGTGCCTTTCCATGGTCACCTTGGATAGATGTAGCGGGTGATTTTCTGCCACAATCACCTTGGACAGAAGTTGACACAATAAATCAATCAACAAAAGTTATTAAATTCACCTGTAACGTTAAAAAAATGAAATATTGCAGTAATATCAAAAAAACAAATAATGAAATTTCTGAAATTTAGTTGTTGTAGTCATAAGGTGTTACTATATTTAACATTTACCTGCTAAGGCACAGTGGGTGCCTTTCCACGGTCACCCTAGACAGATGTAGCCTGTGATATCTCATTGTCACCCTAGATAGATGTTGACACAATAAATTAATCAACAAGAGTTATGAAAGTAATTGTAACATTAAAAAAAAGAAATATTGTAGTAATATCAAAAAATAAATAATGAAAAATGAAATATATGCAGTAAAAAATTGAAATATTGAAGCGATAAATTGTAACAATGATTGATCAAAGGTTGATTTGAGTGGTATGTAAGATATTTACCCCCATAGTCACACCCCCTCCATTTATTCGATTTAAGTTGTAATCAATCAAAAACTCTTCACCTGGAACTATTGTTTTTGTTGCACATACAAATATATGATTTCCTTCGCATCCCTCAAATATGCAATTCGGTTTCTTAGTTGTTGCCACTGTTCGTGTACTTATTATAAAGCCTGCAATGTTTCCAGTAGCTTTTGGCCTTCCATCAATATACATAGTTGCCCCTTTATTTTGATTGTTATCTACTAGTTGTATATAATTTGCGACAACTTTGTATCTTCGCATACTTCACGTATATCGGACCAACATCAAACAGTGATTGTATTTGTATAATGGTATGACATACTACATCAATTCTGTAACAACCCTCCTAGATAAGGACAACTACCCTGACAACAGGTGCAATTTTTATTTTTGTTGTTGTTTAAAGTGTGTGCGCGCGTGTAGAAGAAACAACCCCCTCGACCCTACATCACCACTCGAACCACCAAGACGCAAGTAAGACGAATATAATCAAGACGACACGACATATCATAGTGACAACAAGAAATAAACTCCCCTGGACACAAGGCGTGCAACTAGCAGCTGTAAGCAGAAAAAGACACCAGGGGTTAGGCACAGTACTGTCATAGAGTGAAAGGATCCAACAGTAGAGTCGCAGTAGTGGCACTGTGCCTTTAAACAGCCCGAGACTACTGATATAGCTCAGAGAGTGCCGCAAGAGTGGAACTTTGCCTTTAAACAACCCGAGACTCTTGATACGGCACAGGATTCCTTTCCCCGGATTACACACAGACATAGATACTAAGCTACAAGAGGAGTCTATATCCCGCCCGACACGGACAGACTACGCAATACAAAACCGCCAAGTACTACAAGATCAGGGACAAACAATAAGCACGACGCATTGCATTTTTCTAATAATTGCCATAAATGAGCAACGACATCCATACCCTAATGGTAAACCCCCGACATTACATTCTCCTCATTAACTTTCCTTTCCTACACATTTATTACCAGACGTTCTAGTAACCTAACAACAATAGTATTGCAAATTAGACATTGTCATCAACACTTCAATTTAAACGAAGATTATCCTTGCAATTTAAACTCCATCATGAACATTTCAAGTAAACAATTATTAACATTGCAATTGGCCTCATTATTAACATGCTAATTAAAACAATTATTAATCTTGCAATTTAACTAGTGTTACCATGGAAACTAAGCAAATATTAATATTGTAGTGAAGCATTTATCCTTAGCACGTAAATTAACAACATTATCCCTGCAATGTAACCAAGTACCAATGTTGCACAATAAACCAATATTTCCATACTTCTCCATAACCTAACAAATAATAGCATTGCAATACCATTCATTAACATTAACGATTCAATTTAAGCCAATAATAACATTGTGAACTAAACATTCATTTAACAAATATTAACATTCCATTAGTAATATTACTATTGCAATTACACCATTAATTATCATGGCAATTAAACAATATTAATTATTCAATTCCACGTCATATCAACCCTAACAATAATCCTTAGTTAAAATGACCATGACAATACACTACTTAATGTTACACTGTTTAATTACCACTCCCATAATAATGTGATTAACAATGAAACGAAAGTCATTACCTTTACATTTCTTAACCTAATCGGACCGTTCCCTTTTTATTTCAGTTATTCTATTAACAAAAGGAGGTTACATTAACTAATTCATAATGAATGGTTGTTCTTGGTTTCAAGGACCGTACCATCCCTGTTGCAAATACAAACGATTAAATCAACTTTATAAGAGTCAACCATATCATTATTTTTACGATACAATAATATTGTGAAGGGCATAACCCTAATCTTACATTAGAATGCTAACCTAGCAGTTACCATACTGCGTGAACATTACCACTACATGTTCAACCAATATGAAGTATTAAGCTCACTTTAGGATAACATTGCATAATAAAAAATAAAAATAAAATAAAGATAACAATAAGGATGCCGAACATAATGATTTAAAAACCACAATGAAGTCCCAGTGTGCATCATATCGAAATTTAGGTACCCTTTATTGTAATTCACATTCTTCTCAGCGCAACTGAAGGAAGTAATCCTGGTTGTGGAAATCATTCTTCTAATCAATAATTGTAATCCTGCCATTCTACGAATCATTCAAAACGTTTTCATCCGTGTCGATCTAGGTTAATAGTCGTTGTGAACTAGGGCGGCTAAAAAGCTAAGTGAATCAATGATTTTAGGTTTAGGCTAAATAATATCGAGATATATGCATTTATTCTAGGTACTACCTGTCGGCTCTAAAATATAAAATATAAAAAGGGATCTAGGGTTCGCTGATCTGTCCCGGGTACTGGGCCAACTTCTAGGATAATTATCGAGAAGATAAACGATGACATTGATCAACCACCCTGTAGGCGCATCAAACAACCAACAGGAAATAAATGACCCAACACTTAATTGCTATGGCAGACATTCTGAGCTGGGAGTCAGGTACGTGGTTTGGAGCTCTATCCAGTTCTACTAGACCCCAGGTAAAAGTCGGCCCCATTATTAAAGCGCAGAGGTTACGTGGGGCACTGTAACACTAGGAATAAATTCTGCGCAGTCTCCCGAGCACACACCGGAGTTTTCCCCAATGATCAAGCATATCTAACTCATTGAAACCCCTCAATCGGTTTCTGTAACGCCAGGACTATAACGAATTTTAAAAACACTTCCTGAACCAGGGAGAAAACAAAAACATTCTTGAAAATAAAAATATACTTTCTTGAGAAAATAAAACAACCACATTGCTTACCAGTGGACCTTCGCCTTACAACCCAGTGACCATGACAGTCACAGACGAGACACATACACAGTAATTGTAATAGGTAGTAGGATACGTTGTCTTTATTTTCCATAAAAAAAAATTCGATATTATATAATGTATAAGATCATTTGCAATACAGGTCAAATCTCCAAAAAAAAGTATGGGTGCAATGAAACAGTGGCCGGCGCACCCTAACAGAGACAATTAAGTTCTAATACGACAACTTAGGTAACAGTTCTGTAACAAGACAAGTCAATGTTCTCAGCTATCTAGAGCAAAACCGAATGGTACAGCCTGTGCATAGCAGTAGTAGCGAATGACATCGGTCCCTGGGCACTAGTCAGTAGATTCTCAGTCAGTAGATACCATCAATACAACGATGGACTCCAGTCGATCACAATATGTTTAAATTGGTGACATGACTCTCGGTCCCTCTATCACTATGGCAGATCGAGAGTCTACCAGCCTCTGCAGTGTGCGATCTCCTTGAGAGGGAGTCCGCCATACACTAGGATACGTTGTCAAAAATAACAATCTGAGTGGTATGAACAACCGATACCAGTAAGCTGGGGGCATACGATGTCACATGTTTAGAATGGGGACAAGCATCTTTAGTGCAGGGCTGGTCAATGGTTATCCATTAATTTGATTATTAGCAATAACGTAAGTAAAAAAAAAACGAATGAAGACAATGAATAATCAATAGCTTAAGAAAGCACACCCTCTTCACTATTCCGAGGACGGGTACATTCCATAGTATAGGAAATACTGCAGTGTTCCAAAAGGACTGTTACCTGGATGCCAACTCCATGCATACACAGATTTCATGAAGGTAGACTAAAGATTCAACGAAATCATTTTTTTTTATATAAAAGGTCAGTCAGAAGGTAGTAGTTTGTTAACAGTTTCACGAAATGCTGAGTTGGGAAGGGAAATCGGGTTTAACTGTCTCTTGAAGATATACAACGTTGAGAATGAAAACAGAGAGCCGAAGGACAATTGGCTATCAAAGGTTTCACTGTATATAACAGCGACACCCAAAATAGCGGATCTCAACACAGATTTGAAACTAAGCAACCATTGGAACTAGTTGAAGTTTTCCACCAGGCCAACCCTCACGGAGGCAAATCCCATCATTGGTCGGTATACATCCCAAGCCCTAATTGTTAACGCATCTAAGAAACATTCCAATGGAAGTAAACAAATATGGCATTGAGCGATGAGATTAACATGCATACGCCCTCTATGAAATTTTTCTTTGTCCATATACTGAGCCATATAAAACAGAAAATGAAATAACCTGAACCCCATACATATTTATCCAGCCCTAACTGTTCCGTACATGAGAAAAAAATGATATATCCATAACCCCAACTATTTACCAGTAACCCTAACTGAACTGATTATAACAACGAGAATTTTTCTGAGTTTAAGGACGAGGAAGGGACATTTACATCTATACAATCCCAATCTCAGCAATAATCACTATGCATTCTACTCTACTCGGTTCAAGAACATACCTTTTCCTTATTTGCTTGTCGTCACGATTCCTGTGCTCCTGCCGCTCCTGCTCCTGCTTGTCGACCGCAATGAGCTCACCGGTACCTCCCATCCAAGCGCTAGGGGTACTCTTCTTCCCCCTCAGCCCCCCGAGCCGCAAAGGGGCCACACACAATCAGAGAGTAACTAGCTCCTCAGCTCGCCTCCAAGGCTGAGCTACCACTCAAGTTTGTTGAGGATTCCCAACTCCTAGCAGCAATCAGTCGTTCTCTATTCTCACAGCATAACCATAGCAATCTGAGCAAAAAGTCCCCTTCTTTCCCTTCTCCCTTTCTTTTATCCAGACTCAAACCCTAATTCTTGTTTTTCTTAGGTTTTCCCCCCTTTTTCTCTTTTGACTTCTTATTTTTATTTTTAGTTTATTTTGTTTATATATTTCATTTTTATTTTTCTTTTCAAAAATTCAAAGGTATGTGCGCTCATCATTTATTTATTTATTTTTTATTTCCTTTTATTTTCACATGTTTAACTTTATTTGTTTATAATATAAATATACATATATATATATATATATATATTTTCATTTTTCTATTAGTAAGCATGCATTCACCATTTAATTTACCATTAATATATTTGTATATTTAGGATTAATGAGAGATTAAGGCGATGGCAAACCAATACAGGGGAAAAGAAAATGTATTACATAAAACGAATAAAGAGGAATTACGGGGAGGGCTGGCGATTTAGTAAATGTGAACTGCACAAGTAAAAGGAAGATGGATACTGGAAGATCAAGGCGATGGAGGATAGTTTAATTAAGTAGACAAGGATAAAGAGAGGGTGATGGTCTGATTTTTTGTTTTCTTTCTTTTTTTTTGAATTTTCATTTGTTAAGGCCACACTAAAATTTCCCCCCGATTTCTAGAAGGTATTAGGCTTAGGGTTTAGATTCTGACCTAGGCGACGATTGGTTAAGGGTAATGCTTAAGGTTTTATTCAGGTGCTGATGACTTAGGGCTAAATGGGTTGATTCCTTCAACCACCTTTATCGTGACGTGCCCTTCAGGTCGTACCATGTGCGCCAAGGGTGCCACTCGTCTCTAGAATTTATTTTGGTGACGTGCCCTTCAGGATGCACCACGTGCTCCAAGGGTGCCACTCGCCAACTGAGCTTTTTTTGTGCGACGTGCCCTTCAGGATGCACCACGTGCTCCAAGGGTGCCACTCGCCAACTGAACTGATTGGTAGACCTCTATAACCCCTGAAGTCAATACTCCGCCAGGTGAACTAGTAGGAGACTAAGGGCTCTAAGGAATAATGCCCCCGCCTTATTGCGCGCCCCTTAGAATCATCATGAGCGACTGTCGCAGTCGGCCCTCACTGCATCGTGGGTCCTCTCGAACTAGGTAATCGTTAACCTACAGTTCGAGCCACGACGGGAGTGCTAGCAGGCGATGGCAGGGCTGCTGTCCACCCCTCTCCCTCAACCTCTCTGCAATCGTGTGTGGCCCCTTTACTCCATATGTGAGTCAAGTTGGCAAGCTATAGTCAGCCTGCATCACCAATAATCATGTCAGAAATGTCAACATCAAATCATCAAATCAAATGAAACATCATAATAAACATATCAGCCCAAAAGAACACTCCCTTACTCAGTCCGGATTCCAAGGGGGTTCTACCGATGCCTCTGCATCCTCAAGGTCAAAAACCCTACACACTCAATAAAACTGAGTCAATAGCACCTGTCTACATCAAATAATAACACATCATGTCATCTGTCAATCACATCATAATCATATATAAAAGGTCTAACATCAAAAAGGGTCCATATCACTTGTGAGCAAGTGTCCTCAAATAATAATTGTTCTCAGTGCGCCAGAGCAGGATGTTACAAATTCAGTTACAGTTCCATAGCCAACCTTTATTCCATCCATGGAAAATAACCCCAATCCATGTAAGGACGAAAGAGCAGTGCGATAAATCCTCCCACTGATGAAGAAATCTGTGTCCACTTCAGGTAGCTCCTTAGGTGCCCATCATTGCACTAGATGTTTATACCTCATGGGAAACTCAATGTCACCTATTCTCTCAGCATCATAATTACATGACCCTCCATTGGAAATAAAAAATCATGCATATACAAAATCTTTTCCTTACCTTTTCAGATCTAGTTGATCTAGTACAACATGTCTCACTTTCAACCTCTCTTAGTATATCTTGATCATCACTTGAGGAAGATAGATCCAACAGATACCTATTTGGTGGTACCTACACTTGTTAAAACAAGAATATAAATTATTGTGCCAATATATGTTTGTGGTACCAACACAGTTGTATATAGTTGCAATATAGTTTCATAAGTTGCATTGTTGCATAAAGTTGCATATAGTTGCATAAGTTGCATAAAGTTGCATAAGTTTCATTGTTGCATAAAGTTACATATAGTTGCATATTGTCACTAAAAAACATGATAAGTTGCATTGTTGCATATAGTTGCATAGTTGCATATAGTTGCATGTTTGCATATAGTTGCATACGAAATTGTTGCAATATAGTTGTAGTTGCATATAGTTGCAAAAGTTGCATATAGTTGCATAGTTGCATATACCTGCATAAGTTGCATATAGTTGCTATATAGTTGCATATAGTTGCATATAGTCACTAAAAAACATGATAAGTTGCATTGTAGCATATAGTTGCCTAGTTGCATATAGTTGCATACGAAATTGTTGCAATATAGTTGCAATATAGTTTCATATAGTTTCATAAGTTGCATATAGTTGCATAGTTGCATATAGTTGGATAAGTTGCATATAGTTGCATAAGTTGCATATAGTTGCATATGGTTGCATATGTTGCATTTTTGCATAAAGTTGCATATAGTTGCATAAGTTGCATATAGTTTCATATAGTTGCAAATAGTTGCATATGGTTGCATAAGTTGCATTTTGGCATAAAGTTCCATATAGTTGCATACGAAATTGTCATATAGTTGCATATAGTTGCATAAGTTGCATATAGTTTCATAGTTTCATAAGTTGCATATAGTTGCATATAGTTGCATAGTTGCATAGTTGCATAAGTTGCATTGTTGCAATATAGTTGCATAGTTGCATAAGTTGCATATAGTTGCATAGTTGCATAAGTGACAGGGTTGTTGTGTTTATAGAGTTTTGAGCTTCAATATCTTTTCTCCCATGCATTTACCTCCTTACCATTTGCACAAGCTCGGTTGGATTGTGTCTTTGCGATGAGTAATTCATTTATAGTTCATCTATATTTGCACAAGTCCGACAATAAGTTGCATATAGTTGCATAAGTTGCATTTTTGCATAAAGTTGCATATAGTTGCATATAGTTGTATATTTGCATATAGTTGCATATGAAATTGTCATATAGTTGCATAAGTTGCATACAATTGCATAGTTGCATAAGTTGCATATAGTTGCATATAGTTGCATAGTTTCATTGTTGCAATATAGTTGCATAAGTTGCATATAGTTGTGTAGTTGCACAAGTGACAGGGTTGTTGTGTTTATTGAGTTTTGAGCTTCAATCTCTTTTCTCCCATGCATTTCCCTCCTTACCATTTTCACAAGCCCAGTTGGATTGTGTTTTTGTGATGAGTAGGTCATTTATGTCATTGTTGTGATCTTGTAACTCAATGGTTTAATTCCCCTTAGGAAAAGAAAAGGCCTTCAGCCTTGTGCGTGATGCATTATTCGTGAATATTTCATTCCCAATGTTGCAAAAGCCATACCTATTTCAAGTTTATGAGTTTTACTGCATGTTTTGTACTATGGCTTCATTTGTTTGTAGTATGGTGGTTGAAGATCTGGGGAATAATTGTTTAGTATCTAATTTCCATAGCGTTATGCATAGTGTTATCCATCAATATATCATCTCAGGCCTCATACCCATTTTGTGTCTTTGTGCATATTGGAGTTCATATTGTATATTGCAATGGTCATGGCCTCTTAGATATGAAAGTTATATTTGGAATCTCCATTGAAGAATTTATCTAGTCTTGAAAGAAGTGTTTATCATTCAAAGATTCCATTGTATAAATGTCGCTCACTCTCTTCATTTACCCTTCTTTGATTGGTAGTCCATGATTTGTGTTGTCAAAGTGTATTAAAATACTATGTGGCCACAAGTTGAGCCCTTGCTTCTCAACTTCATGAGTAAATTCGGGTTCCCAAAGCCTAGAGTTGATTGTCTATGTTTGACTAGCACTCAATAGGTTGTTGTGAAAAGAAAAAAAAGGATTTAGGGCGTGTGTTTGAATCTCAATCTTGCATACCTTTTTAGCCTACTCCAAACAAACAATAGTATAAGGGAATAGAGGTACTCACCATTCCGAGTGCCCTCTCATGTGCCCTTGACTTAGTTCCCTCCATGTTCCCTCGCAGTGTATCTCCTTTGTGTGCCCTTGACTCAATGCCCTCTGTGTGCCCTCTCCTCCTTACACAGTGTGCCCTCCATGTGGCCTGCACAGTGTTCCCTCCGTGTTCCCTTTGTGTGCCTCCTCCCTGCACAATGATCTCCTTGGTCACATGCACAATGATCTCCAAATCGATGAAAGTAATGGGTGGGATCCTCCTAACACACTATGACTCCCAACTATGGTCGTGTACAAAAATGGGCGGGCTCCCAACTATGGTCGCGTGCAGCAATGGGCAAGCTCCCAACTATGGTCGCGTGCAGCAATAGGCAGGCTCCCAAATTTACTCTCAAAAATTTTGTTTTTGGAATAATGACCAATGCACATAGTTTTTCATTTCAAGTTTAATAAAGGCATGGTACATAAATCGTTGACTCAGATTCCTTGCAAACATTCTTTCCATTTTGTGGTAACCCTTGGGTTTTGCCTTGTAAATCTTCACAAATGTCATTAAAAAATCTAGGGATCTATTAAGAGAGGTTTGAGTTCACTAAATAATCCATCAAATATTTGTTTCTTTCATAAGTAAGATGGGTGAGAAAGGGTTTTTTGTTTTTTTTTATAAGGCCTATTTAGTGTTGAATGATATACTATTTAATGAAATCCCATTTTGTGTAGATAATGGTGAAAGGAGGTGATGCATTGCATCTATATCAAATCTTCACTAAAGATAATATCATTCTAATACTCTAAGTTTCAACATTGGATCCATTAAGGATTCATTAATGGTGATTGAAATAATGAAAAATATAAAATTGAAGGAAACAATGAATCTAATTATAATGGGGAATATGTTGATGGAAAGGGTGATGATGGTAGCAATGAAGAAAAATAATCTGTTTTGGTAAAAAAAAAATCACAAATAATGTTTCCATGTAAAAAACTTCTTCCATATATTTTAACATTAGTTTCCATTATATGCTTATATTATTGTAATTGTTATGTAAAAAAATTGAATGCACATTATGCGCCACATCACTCAGAATGTCAATATTATTTTTATCAATGAAATCATACTAATCATCCTTCTACTAATGATGAAGATGATTCTAATGAGTATTTCCCAAAAACAACATTGCAAATGATCATCAATACTATTTTATGTTCAACAACATGGCACCTTTAAGATGGTAAGTGCATGTATACTTTCTCTTTTTCCCCTATTTTACTTTTGCATGTCACTGCAATAGGGTAATTGTTATTCGCTTGATTGTGTGGTAGTTAATTAGATCAGGGGCAACTTCACATTGAAGGGTGATGACTAAGACTAGGGGAAACTTTCAATTCAAGGCTAGGAATGACTAGGCCCACATCAAGTGAAGAAAGAAAATTAAGAAGTTGTACATGTGTTGTCCCATTCCATGTCAACAACAATGCATCCATTCATTGGGAACACTAAAACTTGACAAATTGATGACTCCTTTAAATTAGGGTTTATGGTTTACATGATGAATTGATGATGGAAGAAATTGGGCGTGTGAGTCAAATTTGAGTCTCAAAACCATCCCATATTTTTAAGGCATGTGAATATTCTATCCATGTCAAATTTCAATGCATACAGAAACAATTTGAAAAAATTTCAACGTTGGCCCCATTCATAGGTCATCGTTGCCCGTGTCTAGTCCTAGTACAATTTCCTTGTAAAATTTGTATAAGATATTTGGAGAATGATAATTTTTAAGGTGCTAGGCCTCTTCCTACACACCACAACTAGATCACCTCTCATTGACAGTCTATGTATTGATCCCTTTTAGTTTTGGGTTGTTAGTATTTTCAATTGCACACACCTTTCAATCTAGTCAAAGTTTAATTAATGTCTCTTGTTACTGTAGGGTTATAAAGCCTCATGATCCCAATGCCCATATTACTCCAACCTTGTGATCTAATGATCGTTGGGTGAAAAGTGTCATAATGGGTGATGACTAAGTCTAGGGGCAAATTTCAATTCAAGGCTAGGAATTACCAGGCTCACATCAAGTGAAGGAAGGTACTTGTGTTGCCCCATTCCATGTCAACAACAACACATCCATTCACTGGCAACAAATGAATGACTCCACTAAATTAGGGTTTATGGTTTGCATGATGAATTGATGATGGACATACCTACATCGTTGGTATGATTGGGCACAGTCGCGAAGAGATCCTCTTGGTTTCAAGAATAGTTCATTCTCTACTAAACAGGGGAAACCACATGAAGGTGGAAGCTCTAATTATGACNCACTCTCAATTTCCCCATATTACCTAATTTGAAATTCTAAAGAACATGTATCATATACTATATTATACAAAATAAAAACATATAAAGATCATATAAAATATATAAACACATACCTCTTCTTTTCAACAATTAAATATCATTCATCTTCTTCTTCATCTAGCTCAAAATATGTATCAGGATCTGGTTTAGAATCGATATTGGTGAAAGGCTCATTCATATCAACATCATCATCAATGTCATTTTCACTAATATAGTTATCGATATCGTCAATGAGATCATCATCTCCTACATTTGGATTATCAACTTCTTCGTCTGAAACATCAACTACATGAGCCACTTGCTCCTAATCTGCATAATCATTATCTCCTTCCTCATTATTATCTTCATCCTCGACTACATGATTATACTTTACTAGTCTTCCTCTTGGATCATATCTAACAACGTATGACCAACCTGCTTTACCAGGTACCTCTGAGTAAAATACTCTCACATTGAGTTGGAAGAACATAAGGCTCTGTACCTGGTTCAAATTCCCTTGTATTAACCATGGAAAATACATTATCATGCTCAATAACAGTTCTTTCGGGATCACATCCATGCATCTGTAGCCTATACCATTTAACCTCAAACAAAACTATTTTAAAGGAATTAAAATCACACTCAATTATATCCTCCAAATGCCCATAGTACCTATTCTCAATTTATTCCAGATTTATGTCACTTCTAGAGGAAATGTTGGTGACCTTAAACATTGTAGTTATCCCACAATATGAGGTTTTCATCTTATCATCCAACATTTTGATACAAAATTTACAACCATTACACCACATAGCCTTGTGATGTTTCAATTGCAACATGGAAAACAAGTAAAAAATATAGTGCCACTTAATAAACCTCATATATGAGTTATTAAATATATATTTCAAAAATTAAACAAACCAAATACATTGAAAAATTGGAAAAAAACTAGGAAAAGGTGGGTAATTTTTTTTACTTGCATGTTTATCTTTTAAACCAAAGGCTAAATCAACTTCCCTTGATGTAAGATCATGAAATTGATCTCTATGATCATGTGTTGTGTTAATCATCTTAATCACCCCTTCCCATGATAACCTACTAAAGTATTCTTTAGTATATTCTATCCAATGCTCCATCCAATCAAGGTTGTTTGCAATGTATAAATGTAAAGCATCCCACTCTCAAGAAACTATATGATAGCATAGCAATTTAATATCATTAATGATCTATTGTTAATAAAAGAATAATTTAATAAATGTGTAATATATTAAATCTACGTCAACATCTAATAATTACCTTTCACAGTCCTCATGTTACCTTTCCCCAATAGGGCCTCCCCTTCAAATTTGTTGATGGAGTAGAGATTCCAAATGCGAGGCACATTCATATTTTCTGCTAATTTAGGTAGATATTGACTAATATACACAATGCATTGATATACCATATATCCCTCAACCATAGAACCCTTTGGGTGTGCTCTTTTTCTAACAAAAGTCTTCAGTGACTTCAACTGCCTCTCCACCATCCACATCAAACATGTGTGTACTAGTCCACATAATTCAATCTCCTCAACTTGGTGTATGAGGTAGTGTTCTTGTGCATTGAAAAATGTTGGAGGTAGATACTATTGCATTTGACACTTTAGTCGGGGAATTTCTCTCTTCCAATACCTTATATCTTCTTTATAGATTTATTTTGATGCTAGCCACCTACAAATGTCGATGCAATAAAATAATATCAAGGCATACATAAATTTTCATATAAAACATAATATGTCAATAAGTTCCGCTACAAATCACATAAGAAGTACATTTTCCTTATAAAACAATACTTACCTCATGTATTTTCCAAGTACATAAATAATTTGTTTTATGTTGTTGTCAAAGTCGTCTGGGAGATATAAAGGTAGAACATACTGTAACAAAAAAAAATACATATATTATTTGTTTCCAAAAAATGCATACCAATAAGGAAATATATTATAACCTACTAATTACCTTAAGGAATGTATGCCAGTCATGTGTTTTAACCCCACCAAAATCACCTTTTTTCGTTAAGATATTTTGTATGTTCGACAAAAACCCCGTCGGAAACCTAATTTTTTGAATGACCTCTTTTACAATATTGCTCTGTTGCTCCGTCAATAACCAAGGAATACTAGTATTCTATTCATGACCATCGCCATTAGAATTAATAATGACACTTTTCAATGCGTGATTAGCTTCCTGGATGTCACAAAAAATCTTTCCAATTCTCTCTTTGTCAGTCCTTCCATCTAATATTTTCCATAACAATTATGTTATGTTCTTCCCAATATGCATTGTATCAAACAAATTAACTATTTGTAGGTGCTCGTAGTATGAAAATCTACTGAATTTCATTGGGTAACTTTTCATTCCTCGTGGAAGCCCATTCGTGCCTTAACAACATTCATGAAACATCAACAAATTGAAACTAACACTAATTAATGGGACAAAATGAAATTAATACTAATGAAATTAACCAAACATTTATATAATATGTCATACATAAATAATTTTCATACCTTGACGATTTCTAATATATTCCAACTTCCATAGGCGATGTGTCATTCTTCATGTTTTTTTTTCATTTTCTTCTTTACCATTGAATTTTTCTTTGTCTGTAGTTCGATAACTATGGTTCTTAGGCAGAAAGTGTCTATACTCATCAAACACTTACTTTCCTAAACTCCTTGATCAACGATATTTTATCCTCATACCACAAGTTGGGCATGCAAATTTACCCTTTTTTTGAAGACCTACAAGATATGTGAATTAATGTAGCGTCAAATTAGAGTTACAATTTAAAATAATGCATGATATTTTCAATAAATATATATAATATTAAATCACAAAATAAAGTAACATTATACCACAAAAATGTGTTAAACTGAGAGCATAATGAATTGTCCATGATAGTATTCCATGGAATTGAAGTCGTTTTTTCCCTATTGGTCTAGAGATGTCATACATAGTGACGCTAGCCCATAACTTCAACAACTCATCGATAAGAGGCTCAATATATACGTTCATATATTTAACCTGGTACCTACCTAATTGGTTCAACATACTACATGATTAATTATACTTATCTAGATGTCGTTAGAAATAAAAGAAATAATTACCATGCATGAAACAAAGAAATGAAATATTTTGTCATACTTTAAAGCAAATAAAAGATAATTAAATACCTGGAAGAATCATTGCCAAAATTGTGTGCTCTCTCTTGATTGACATCCAAGGAGGAAGGTTATTGTTTATAACAAAAACAAGCCACACTGAGTACATAGAATGAAGCTCTCCAAATGGATTGACACCATCAACTGCCAGCGAAAGTCTGACATTACGAGGTTCTTATTTAAAAATTGGTCACCTTTCTTCGATCTACTTCAATTAAGAACTATCTGCAAGCATTCGAAGAACATCATCTCAACTTCCGTTCTTTGCATGGAAATCAATAAATTGTGCTATACTTTGGCACATGAACAACCGCTGGAAACATAGAATTATCAGAATATAACGAAGAACTTTGCGAGGCACCTTCTTTGACGCTTTATCAGTTCAATATATACTTATTTGACATTGTGGGAATTCATTTTGTAATGCGTATTGTCCATAATATATGATATGATCATTAGGACATGCATCAATAGATTGATAGTCCATTCCAATTTCTTTCATAATCACAGATATTTCTCGATATGTGCATGGAAAAATATTTGACGTCAGTAATAGAATTCCACCTAGAAATCTACATAATTCTAAACAATAAGTCAATGTAAACAATATTAATCATCAATATCGCATCCAATATACTAATTTACAAATTAGAAAACAATATCAATATAGTAAAAAAATGAACCTTTTAAGTATTTGTGAACATGCAGGAATAAATAATTAACAAATTAAATACCTTAGTATCTGTGTGAGGCATGTGTTTGATAAACCATTCAAAACCTTTAGGTTCACCAACAACAATATAGAAGATAAAATATTTGTTGTTGAGCCTTCATAAAGAGGTTGACGTGACTTCTCGATTAGAGGATAAACATCATGACTATTATCCTGGTTGTCCTCATCCATTGGCGAAAACGTGTCTTGGATCAATCTATGTATCTCATCTTCCTGATTTGAATCACTAACATTATCTCCATCCATATCATCATTAATAACTTTATCAACAACTTCAATATTTTGATCTCGAAGTTCATCACCCTGTAAAGGAGTATTTCTGCTAGTACTTGGCAAAAAACTCTCTGGAGGTCGACATTTTGGGGGCATCGTCTATATATTTAAAAACAACATAGAAAAGTTAGTGTGTATAGAAAATATAAAAATCTCGATAAGAAATATTACTAAAATTCATGACATGATGATTATTACAGAGAATACATTAAATATTGAATCCTTTTACCAAGGGATGATATTCATAAGCCCCTTCGGTGTGTCCCTTCTCCCTACAATGTCTTTCAACTGTTTTTATTAAAAGTCTTTTTCTTTGCAAGCCTCTACAATCGGAGCAAGGGCAATAAAATTTTCCATCACCCCTCGCCTCTAATGCCATTCTTAACCAAGCAAGCTTCCTGTCATTTTCGTTCATAGTGACAAATCCTTGTCTTGACAAGTAATTGTCTTACCTACACCATACCAAACAATAAGTTGTCAAATTTTTATATCTTAGCTACTCCTTCATGATATTTTAGCTACTCCTTTCGATTATGATATGTTTATTTACAATGACCTACAATCCTCACAATTATTTATTCTAAGACATTTTGACATACTTTTTTTATTATTATCGATTAACTATTAAGATCGATATGCTTCAATTTGTACTTTATAGTAGTGTGTACTGAATCACCATGGAAAATAATTACACACCATTTAACGAAAGTGGTCAAAATTTCTCAAACTTGAATCACTCGACACCATACACTAGCCTCTAAGTTGTTTTGTAGACAACTTACAATACTTCTTCGAAAAATATTTTTCTTGAAATTTCAAATGAATTTCCATACAATATACTAACTAGATCCAAAAACCAAAGACATGAAATATGGATGTACTACACATATAATATATTATCAAGGAAAAAACAAGTTACATGAAATTTTGACAGCTGAACAAAAAATTACAAGTTAAATGAGTACATCAATAAAAAATACATACTAACCTTGCAAGTTCAAAATATGAGCTATGTAGATCGAGAATTGGATTTGTTCAATCGGTGGGTGATGGAAAAAATAAACATCCCAAACAAAAGCTAAGAGCAATGTCGCAATTATAAACATTGTTTCGCAAAGTCTCTTAAAGTCAGGTATATATAGATCAACTAGTCAACTAGCCGTTAGCAGATGCCTTTTGAGATAGGCAAAATTATCGTGGCAATAACGACGAACTTTCGTGGAAATAGCAACGAAATTTCATGGCAATTGCGATGAAAATCCCGACCAAGTTAAAAAACCTATTCGTGGCTATATCAACGAAATTTCGTGGCAATATCGATGAAAAACGCGCCCTATTTAAAAATAAAAATAAACATGAAAATAATGGAAATGTGGAAAATTTTTGTGGAATAATCCGCCCATATGTAGTAGTGGGGGAATAATTCTAAATTATTTTAATTAAAAGGAGAATTAATTGTGAAAGTATGGGAAAATTCTATAAAACAAATGGCTCAGTTGAGAGATGGACACACGAGTTATGAGTAATGTTATGCTGCATAAATTTTGACTGGTTTTACTTGTGAGAGTTGGGATACCCATCTTGAGAGAGAGTGGTGGATTTACCTTCCGAGGTGAGTTGAGAGCTAAAGGTTTTCTAGTTGGGTGTGTGTGTGGACCCTTTGCGTCTCGGGGGGCCAAGGGGGAAGAAGAGTACTCCTAGTGTTGGATGGGAGGTACCGACGAAGTCTCAATGGCTAGAAAGAAGACAAAGGAAGGGAACGCCAGTCACCAATGATCATCATCAAACCTATCTTTGTTGGTCACAGTATTTTCAATTTGAGTTTGAATTGTATTAAGTTTTTTTTGTATGTATGGTTTTTAGAATTGTTAACAGTGGTAATAGATTTCTAATATTTGATTGGAAATCTTCCTTGATTATTATGTGTTGTAGAAAAGAAATTCTAACAAGTATGAAATTTTAATTCTGAACTAATCTTGATTTCTTATTTATTGTTCTCCCATTTTCAATTTGGGGGTAATTTCCGAGGTTTTGTTTTTGTGTATCGAGATTTTTAATTTCCTTAAGGATTAAGGATTTACCTCTTTGTTTTTATTGAACCTAGACTTTGATTCTCATAATAATGTTGGACTATGATTTTTCTCTAATAAACCTCTACGTTTTTGCAAGTTATCTCTGCGTTTTTTCTTACATTTTTTCCCAGTGTTTGCGCATTCACCTAACTCATTTAAATGTGTATCCTCTATGATTTATAACTCAACGTAAATTCCTTGCTCCATTCATGTGTTGTCTCAACATCGATTTCTATTGATAATGCCTTTTTTGGTGCTTGAATCGATGCTTGTAACCTGGAAACCGTGGGCCATAACAACAACAACAACAAAAAAACCCTTTGGAGGACTACGAAACCTCTAAACCCTTTCCATTGTTTTCTCATTGGAGGTAGTGATTGGCTATTGGAATGGTGTTACTTCTGTGTAGATATCACAACCGTAGTGCATTGAGAAATCATTCCTTACAATGTTACCTATGTTCATTCAATTTCTTGGATGGGTGATTTCCCTTAAACGCTCAGGCAATGGTGGTAAGGCAACAATTATTCTTTAGATAATTTTCGATGGCCCTTTTACAACTTTTTATCTAGTGGTCGGTTTCATTGAATCCTTTGTTGGAAAACACTATATTGCATTGAGATTTCTACTCAATTTATCGGACTCTCTAAACTTGGATTAAGAGATGTTTGTTGGGTATTAACCTCTCTGTGCTTCAATCCCCCTTTTTTTTACAGGAATGAGTTTCAATCATTTAACTCTACGTTGTCTAAAACTGGACTGCATTTTACCATGTATTCCCCAACAATTTTTGTGATTAAAAATGCCCAGTGTGTTTGGGAGGAAACCCCCTTCATTTAGCTTGTGTTCCTTTGTGATTTTCATGATTAAAAATTCCCTGTGTGTTTAGGAGGAAACCACCTTGTGTTGTCCCTCATGTTTCCCTGCATTTTTGGCATGTGAAGATGCCATGCATGTTGGGGGGGGAACACCTTGCGATTTTCCCTTGAATCTATGTGTTCTTGGTACAAAAATCACCCAACATTCTTTGTGCCTTGGGTGGATCCCACTTAGCCTTTCCCTTAATTATCTCTGCAGTTTCTAAATGACTACCTCCTTTCCTTGGAATGGTTTTCCCTCGCCTTCAGAGATGATAGTTGGCATTGGGTTTTAATGGTTATTGTGTAGTATTTGAAGCAATTATATCATGATTATTGTGTAATATTTGAAGCATAACTTTATTTATATCATGCAATCTTGTAAAGATAAGTTTTAATGATTATTGTGTAATATTGAAGAAATAACTTATTTATATCATGCGATTTTGTTGGCATCATGTACATTTTATAAAGATAAGTTTTTAGTTTCAACTTCAACCTCATGTAAGATCCTTTCAACCTAAAAGAGTAATGCTTAAGATTATTATGTATTGTATCGTTAAAATTTCATAGTCATAAGGTGCTCATACATCTTAGTACTATGATGGAGGGTCAGACCAATTTAACATTTAAAAAATAAATTAAATAATATTAAATTAACATTTCATTATTTAATTTAAAAACATTTATTTGAATACACTTACAATATGATAAATGTATATATAGAGATAATAATGAGTTGTTGAATTGATTAAACCCATATATAGTTATATTGGGATAAATGGTGAATTGTTGAAATGTTAAAACAATGAATATTATTTTTAGCTTATAATAATAAGAATCTAATTTTAAAGTCACAACCAAATTGATGTACGATACTCCTTGGTTGTGGGACAAGGGACCCTTATTATATGTGACCCTGAGGAGGAACACTTGTTCTTAACCATGATTGATCAAGTAATTATAATCTCTTGTGCCACTAAAACTAAAGTTGATTACCCTTGCGTCGTGGTTAATGTTGACATATGAATGATAAGTAATTATAATCTCTTGTGCTACTAAAAATAAAGTTGATTTCCTTGCACCATGGATTATGTTGATGATTAAGTAATTAGATTGCCTTTCTCTATGGACTAATGATGATGCTTAAATTATTACGCTTTTAGATTACTTGCACACATTGTAATAGTGTTGATGTATGATTTCCTAAGTGATTAGATTAATTGCGCACAATGAATGATGTTGATTTATGTTTAATTCGGTAATTAGATCACGTGTGCACCTTGAAAATAATGTTGATTTATTATTGAATTCAGTAACAGATTAATCACACGCCTTGAAATAAAATAGATGTTCTCTTTTGTGCCATGAAAATAAAATAAAGTTGATTACACTTGCACCTTAACTTATGTTGTTATATGATTGATTTAGTAATTAAATTCTCTTGCGCCATGAACAATAATGATGTTGATTGATTAAGCTAGTTTGTTTTCAACTTGATTGTGTTAGTGGGATGTAAACACCTCCTTGTTCTTCAAAACAATCGCCAGCCCTGATACCTTAAGTTGTCAAAATCAATAGGATGAATCCTAGACTTGAGTGATGCTTATGTGATGATCCTAGGAGAAGTGAAATTCATTGGACAGGAGGAGATTGTTGTGGGGGATGTGGTTGGTTTGATGAGTTCCTTTCAGAGGATGTCAGAGGTCTTGATTAACCGACTAGATAGAGATGAGGCCAGGGTGTCGGTAACCCCTGAGGGTCCACAACGTGCTCTAGCTGGAAGTGGTAACATTCACAAAGAACTCGAGAAGGTCAACTTTCCTGAGTTCATGGGTGCCACAGACGGCGCAGCCACTGAGGCATGATTGGAGAACATGGCGATGTGCTTCTCACTTCGTGACTACACCTCCAACATGAAATTCCGCATGGCAATATTTCAGCTGAAGGGGAGCGCTCTTCTATGGTGGAAGACACTTCTACCACAACTAAACATGGTTGTCAAATACATGTCATGGGAACTTCTCGAGGAATGGTTCTAGGAGAGGTATTTGTCAGAGGAATTCATTGAGCGCCAGCTCAATGAGTTCAACGCTTTTTGACAGGGCGGTCGTACGGTGCTCGAGTATGAGGCTTGATTCATGGAGCTGCTTAGATATGCTCCACATCTGAACACCGAGAAGCTCAAGGTCAACAAGTTTGTGTTTGGCCTTAACATCAAAATTCATGTGAAGGTGAGGATATTAATGCCTAAGATGTTGCATGATGTAGTCCAAAAGGCCCTCATAACTGAGGAAGAGTTGATCAATGAGGGTCAAGGAAAGACTCCTACGAGATCGATGAGAAAAGATACATATGGTGTGTAGCAACATCAAACTCCAGCTAGACATCCATCAGGATATCGAGACATGCCAAGAGGATCCAAGTTCGCAACGCCATGATGACTGTTAAGAACCAAACATCAATATAGCATAGAAAAACCTCTGGAAAAGTACTCAACGCCTTGAAAAAGAGATAATTTAAGATAATAATCCTCTTCAAGGGGGAAACCTCCTTTTACCCCACTTAAATGTTCAAGTACAAGATGATTCAAAATGAAAATTTCTCCTTGGTATATATAGGAGACTAGGAGGTATAATTACAACTAATGGCCTAAAGCCGACATACATAAAATAACATTACTAATATAATATGCCCCAATTAAGGGGTAATGAGCCAATATTAGGGCTTAACATTCCCTTCCCCTTGAGACAAGTGTTGTCTGCAATGCTTGAGTAACTCTGGATGCTTCTGTATAAAAGACTCATCTTCCCAAGTGGAATCTTGAGCCGGTAGTTTCCTCCATTTAATGAGATACTCTGAAATGGATCTATTCCTCAACTGACGAATTCTTGTGTCAGTGATGGCTTCAGGCTCCAATATGATTTTTCCTTCCTCATCAAGTTCTGGCAATATAGTTTGAACTGGGATATTGTAACCTATAACCTTCTTTAAGCATGAAACATGGAAAACTAGGCGTACTCGTGAAGATGCAGGTAGCTCCAATTTGTATGGCATAGTACCAATCTTTTGCAACACCTTATAAGGTCCATAGTACTTTGGTGATAATTTATTATCCTTCTTGGCTTGCTTGAGGGACATCTATTTGTATGGTTGTAGTCTTAAAAACACCCAATCCCCTACTTCAAAAATTCTTTCACTACGATGTTGATCTTCTTGTTGTTTCATGCGATTATGTGCCATGGTCAGGTTGTCCTTTAAGATTTGGATAATTTGTTGTTGATTCTCGATGTGATATTCCACTTCTTGAACCTTAGATTTTTATTTTAGAGAAGAAGCGATGGAAGGAGAGTGGTATCCATAAAGTGCCATAAATGGTGTCATTTTCGTTGCAATATAAAAGGAAGTGTTATACCACCATTCTGCCAAGGGTAACCATTTGAACCATTGTGTTTGTTTATCAGAGACAAAGCAACGAAGGTATCCTTCCAGACATTTGTTCACTATTTTGGTTTTTCCGTCATATTGAGGATGATATGATGAACTATGAGACAATTGAGTACCCAAACAAGAAAATAATTATGTCCAAAAATGTCCAGTGAAGATGGGATCTCTGTCACTTACAATAATCTTTGGGCTGCCATGTAGCTTTTGAACTGTCTCCATGAATGCGGTGGCAACTGTACT
>ML787384.1:61692-116518 GCA_009831015.1 Picea engelmannii | reverse complement strand
TTAAATGTTCAAGTACAAGATGATTCAAAATGAAAATGTCTCCTTGGTATATATAGGAGACTAGGAGGTATAATTACAACTAATGGCCTAAAGTCGACATAAATAAAATAACATTACTAATATAATATTCCCCAATTAAGGGGCAGTGAGCCAATATTAGGGATTAACAATGACCAAATCCTCACCAACTGAATCCCTACAGAGGACCAAAACACTAACAAAAACGTCATCTGTAACAACAACAGATTAGGCCTATTCAACAGAATAGACCAAGATTTCAGGATGGTAGACCAACAGCTTCTACTTTGGGGACCAGGAGTACTGGACCAAAGACCAGATGTTGAACATGTGGAGAGCCACATTACCAGCATGATTGTCTGATTGATAGGGACATAGAAACCACGTCAGTCGGAGACACTACCATTGGAGATTTGGGCAAGGCCCATAGGATTTATGTAGCGGTGAATAACCGCTAGGCCGAGAAGTAATAGTCTACTATGCTTGAGACATCAGGTACCATCGTTGATTAGACCTTTAGTATTTTGATAGATCTCAGTGCTACAGAGAGATTTATTTCTGGTGCAGGGCTAAAAAGAATTAATTTAAAGGCAGTCAAATAGGATGAGTTTAGCTACATGGAAATGGCTTCGGGTGCCAAGCAGAATGTTGGAGGAAAGGTTACAGACTGTATCCTTAAGCTGGGAGATTTTGTTACAAAGGCCAACCTGTACGTCACGATATTAGGATCTTATGACATCGTGATCGGTAAGGACTGGATAGAATCGCATGATTCAATACTCAATTGTAAGACAAAGAGGTTGAGTTTGACTATGAGGGACATAGACGAGTGATCATAGGAAGAAACCAAGGAGTGTCCTTGAGGTTGGTTTCTTCCCTACAACTGTAGAAGAGCATGTGCAAAGGATGCAAATTATACACAATCTAGGCACTAAATGAATGAGGCGAGGTGGAAGGGTTGGAAGACCTTTCGGTAGTACAAGAGTTTGCTGACGTGTTCCCAAAAGAGTTACTGGGTTTGTCGCCCAAAAGAGAATTCGAGTTTACAATCGACCCGAAGCCTGGAACTGGATCAATAACAAGAGCGCCTTATCGGATGTCAATGCCTGAGTTGTAGCAATTGAAAATGCAACTAAATGATTTTTTGGATCTAGGAATTATACATCCAAGTGTGTCACCTTGGGGTGCACTTATTATTTTCATATGGAATAAGGATGGGTCGTTGAGACTCTTTATTGACTACCATCAATTAAACAACAATGATCAAGAACCAATATCCATTGTCAAGAATAAACGATTTGTTTGATCAAATGAAAGGAGTGATAGTGTTTCCAAAGATCGACTTGAGATCAAGATATCACCAGTTGCGAATCAAAGAGAGGGACATTCCTAATACCCCATTCAAGATGCGGTTCAGGCATTACGATTTTACTATTTTAACATTTGGACTGACAAACTCCCTGAAGGTATTCATGAGCTTGATTAATGGGTTTTTCCGTGAATACTTGGAAAAAAAAATTCAATTATTCATTGATGAAATATTGATATATTCTCGGATGGCAGAAGAACATGACAAACATTTGTGCTTGGTACTATAGTGTTTACAACAAAACAAATTATACGGGAAACTGTCGAAATTCTCTTTTTATCAATCGAGGATTCATTAATTAGGGAATTTTATCTCCAACGAAGGAATCATTGTGGATCCAACAAAGGTAGAGGCTATTATGGAATGGACTACACTGATGAACATACCAGAACTATGTAGCTTTATGGGTTTAGAAAGATATTATCGATGGTTCATCGAAGGTTTTTCGAAGATAGAAAATACGATCACGGAATTGCAGAAGAAAAATAAGAAGTTTGTATGGACCGAGAAATGCATGAAAGCATTTTTAAGGCTCAAGGAGATGTTGATGAAAACGTCGATACTAAAATTCTCTGACATGGATGAGGAATTATTGGTATGCACAGATTCATCCAAGGAAGGCTTAGGCAGAGTCTTGAGGCAAGATGGTCGAGTGATCACTTATATCTCAAGGAAATTAAGAAAGCATGAGGAGAACTACGTGACACATGATTTGGAGTTATTGGCCATTATGTATGCCTTGAGAGTGTGGAGACACTACCTGATTGGACGAAAATTTAAACTAAAAACAAACCATTGTGGTTTGCAACACATTTTTACACAAGTGACTTGAACGCGCAACAAAGGCAATGGTCAAAATTGCTTAGCGAATACGATTTTGAGATTACTTACATAAAAGGAACAATGAACATAGTGGTAGATGCATTGAGTAGGAGACCACACAAATTTTTGGTGACACCTCTTTAGACAAATCTTCGAGAAAATATTCTAACTATACAGTTCGACGATGACTAGTATAAAGAGGTTAAGGAAAATACCGGACAAGACACCATGTTGGTACCAAAGTTTGAAGGATATATGTTATATAACGATGGATTGATGAGGTATAATAACAAAATTTACGTACCTCCTAATGAAGAATTGAGAATTTTGATCTTAAGAGAAGCTCATAGAGCAGTGCACATGGCTCATCCAGGAGTCACGACGATGAGGGCAGACCTTAAGCCCTTATTCTTCTAGAAAGGAATGAAGGAAAACATAGTTATCTATGTGGAAAGGTGTCTAGAATGTCAGCAAGCGAAGGTTGAACATAGACATTTGATAGGATTACTACAACCACACACTATTCCGAAATCAAAATGGGAGGTCATTTCAATGGATTTTATTGTTGGATTGTCGCTGATGGCAAGGAGTCACGACTCGATTTTCGTGGTAGTTGACACTCTAACGAAGAGTGCACATTTTATTCCCGTTCATATGACATATCAGGCATTAGACATAGCTAGATTTTTTATCAACGGGATTGTGAGATTACAAGGCATGCCTAAAAGGATCATATCCAATAGGGGATCAATGTTTACATGATGTTTTTGGACCAGTTTCCAAGATGCCTTGGGAACACAACTGAACTTTAGTACATCATATCACCCTGAGACAAATGGGTAGATAGAAATAACAAACCAAATCTTGGAAGATATGTTGTGTATTTATGTGATGGACCAGTAGAATCATTGGGAAGAGTTATTTACACTGGTAGAGTTTGCGTACAACAAAACTATTAAAGTACCACTAATATGACACCATTTGAGTTTCTTTATAGGTGACCATGTGGAACACCATTGAGTTGGAATCAACTTGAGGATAGGGTACCGGTAGGACCATAAGCAATCCAAGAAATGTAATAACAAATGAAGACGATAAGACAAAGTATTAAAGAAGCGTAATATCGACATAAGAGTTATGTCGATGCGCATCGCGTTGACCGTAATTATGAAGTTGGTGATCGAGTTTTCTTTTCGGTAAAACCGCACAAGAGTTTGATAAAGTTTGGAAAGGGTGCTAAAATCTCTCTTAGGTTTGTGGGACCCTTCAAAGTTGTGGAAAGGAAGGGGCTTGTGGCCTATTGACTAGAATTTCCTGATTCTTTGAGGCGTATGAACGATGTTTTTCATGTATTTATTTTGAGACATTATGTTAGTGATCCTAAACATGTGATTGACATGAGTTCTTTGCAGGTGTCAGATGGGGGTGCACTCATAGTGGATCCAATATGCATTCTAGACCATCGCATTCAACAGCTATGGTGTCGAACAATCAATCAGGTCAAGGTCCAGTGGGACAATTATAGTCCACACTCAGCTACATATGATATGCGCCAACAGTTTCCATATTTATTTATTAGTTAGACATATAGATCTTGTGATATGCTTTATTTACTGCATTTATATACTGTACAAATTCGGGATGAATTTTAAAACAAGAGGGGGTGTATGTAACAACCCATTCTTGTGAGAACATGATATTGACTTATTCATTGAGGAAACTTGCGTGCAAGTGATCTGGTTATAGTATATGGTTATCTGTTTCGCTTATGGATTATTATGATGATGTTGATGAATTATGATTTATGTTGTTTTGTATATATGTAATGACAAATGTTATTGACAAGTTTCCCCTAAGTGTTCAAGACAATTGATAGATTGAGAATGTTGATGGAATCATTGGACGTCCTTGGACTCCGTATTGACTCAGGGAGTGGATTGTATTAGTTTGAGTATTTCATTTATGCATATGTGACATATGATCGATTATGTTATGATGTTGTTTATGGATTTTTGATAGTTGTTGGCCCTTGGTTATGGAAGGAAGCGAAGAACAAGGAAGAAAAGGTAAAAAGTGAACTTCGTGGGAGACATAGTGACTGTCACTGGGTCAAAGTGAGCAGAAGAGTAGAAAATATGGAGCGAAGTATGGAAACGTAAGTCATGGGATGAGGAGATCAAACATGATAGATCAACAAGGAATATGGATCGAGGACAACTCAACAAGAGGGGAAAATCCACCTTTGGATGCTTTGGAGCACCGCGCGAGAAGGAAGGAAAGACAAGCTAGCAAAGCCTAGAAAAAGCGGATCAAGTTGACCTAGGTTTTTAGATACCTAGGGTTTTGGCACCTAGGTTTCAGCCTAAGGCTATCAGTGAGGTATTGTAATGTATAAATAAAGGTCAAGAGGACATGGGTTGGGTGGGTATGATATTATTGTTGATCTAGCTCTATTTTTTTGGTGAGAGATTATTGTATTGTGAGAAAGAAGTGTTGAGAGAGAGAGAGAGCCTTCTGGTATTGGAATATCTTCTACTGTGTGCGAAGGTCAAGTCTTGCAGTTGGGTGCGTAGGAAGGGGAGAGAAAGAGAGAAGGAAAGGGGGATCTACTAGCTGAGAGTCCAGATAAGAACTGTATGTTTTATCTTAATAAATCATAAGCACAATTATGTGGATGTATCCCTAGAGAGAGGGTGAATCACGTACATTTGTTGTTGTGTGTGTGATTGATGCTTTGATCTCTGTCACTATTATATTGTTATTTTCATTGTTGTATTAGATTATATCTATGAAATGTGTAGGGTAGATATAGCTTGATAAGTGATAGATGCATGTTGTGTTGTTATTGTAATAGATCCACTTGATATTCCCCTGGTTGTAGGCATCTCTGTCCTACAACCCCCTCATAGCTACTTCGGGTGAGACTGCACCTGCTTTGCAAGTGTTTTCGAAAGGGCCAATAGCTAGGGTTGTTGGTGTGCTCTTGGAGATGAACCCTGGGTCTTCCCCTGTGCCAAAAAATAGTGTTTCCTTGATGGATGCAGGTTGACGATTCCTTCATAATATGACTCACATAAGGAGTAAAGGGGCCATGCACATAAACCAAATATTGAGGGAGAGGTGTGGCAACATCCCTGACACATCCTACTAGAACTCCCGTTATGGCTCGAATTGTAGGTTAACGATTACCTAGTTTGAGAGGTCCACAATGTTGTGAGGTTAGATTGAGACAGTTTCTCATGAATATTCTAAGGGGCACTCAATAAGGGAGGGTTCTTATTCCTTAGAAGCCCTTAGTCTCTCACAATTCACTCTAATGGAGTGTTGACTCCAGGGGTTGGAATACTAAAAAAACCTGTCAAAGACAAGCGACACCCTTGGAGCACGGAGTGTGTCTTGAAGGGAACATTGTGTAATCATAAATTGAATCAAAGGTGAGTGTAACCCTTGGAGCACAGAGTGCATCTTAAAGGGCATGTCGCAGAAATAAAATTTGAGTCAATGAATCTAGGTGGCCGAGAAAACTTTGAGCGAATGTTAAACCTTGTAAAATTTTGAGCACTGCTGAATTAATTAATTAATTAAAGAATGAAGTTATTAATCATAATCCCTATAAGAGTCTAAGCCTTTGGAATTAAAAATTTAATTAAGCCTAAGTCTAAGTTAGTAAGAAGACCAAAAACTAAATTTACAAATTAAATATGAGGGGATAAAGTAAATCAAATTAAGAATTCAAGGCAATCAAAATATTGATCTGATACACACACGTGCAAGTAATTACCAAATTGGAATTTAAGCTAAGAATGGAATCAAGCTAAAGGAATGGGTACGCATAGAAAGCAATCTAGAGTCTAGTTAACACTAGTATAACTAGGAGAAGATTCCTATTTTAACTCAACTCAATTTTAAAAAGGCGTGAGTCATTAATTGGAAATAAAGGGAATAAAGAGACAACTAGGAGCGAATTAAGGAGCGCTTTTAGGATGGGTGTGGGAAATTAATTTTTATTAAAACAAAATATGGATTTAATTGTGAAAATTGGGGAAAGGGTGACAAGTGTAAAGGGGGAATAATTCTAAATTATTTTAATTAAAAGGAAAGTTAATTGTGCAAGTATGGGAAAATTCTATAAAACAAATGGCTGAGTTGAGAGATGGACACATGGGTTATGAGTAATGTTATGCTGCAGAAATTTTGATTGGGTTTACTTGTGAGAGTTGGGACACCCAACTTGAGAGAGAGTGGTGTCTCTACCTTGCGAGGCGAGCTGGGAGCTATAGGTTTTCTTGTTGGGTGTGTGTGTGGTTCCTTTGCAGCTCGGGGCACTAAGGGGGAAGAAGAGTAACCCTAGCATTTGCTGGGAGGTACCGGTGAAGTCTCAATAGTTAGCAAGTGGACAAAGGAAGGGAACGCCAGTCACCGAGGATCACCATCAAGCCTATCTTTGTTGGCCATGATATTTTCATTTTGAGTTTGCATTGTATTAAGAATTTATTGTATGTATGGTTTTTAGAAATGTTGACAATGGTAATGGATTTATGATATTGGACTCGGAATATTCCTTGATGATTATGTTTTGTAGAAAGGAAATTCTAATGAGTCTGAAATTTTAACTCTGAACTAATCTTGATTTCTTATTTACTATTCTCCCTTTTTCAATTTGTGGGTAGTTTTTGCGTTTTTTTGTGTATCGGGATTCATGATTTCCTTAAGGATTAAGGATTTACCTTTGCGTTTTTATTGAACCTGGACTTTGATTCTCATAATAATGTTGGATTGTGATTTTTCTCTAAAAAATCTCTGCATTTTTGCAAGTTATCTCTACATTTTTTCTTACATTTCCAACTCATTTCAATGTGTATCCTCTGCGATTTATAACTCGACGTAAATGACTTTATCCATTCGTGCACTGTCTCAACATCGATTTGTATTGATAATCCCTTTTCTGGTGCTTGAATTGATGCCCATAACCTGAAAACCGTGGGCCATAACAAAAAAAAACCTTTGGAGGACTTTGAAACCCCTGCCATTGTTTGCTTGAAGTAGTGATTGGCTACTGGAACGATGTTACTTCTATGTATATACCATAGGCGTAGTGCATTGAGAAATCATTCCTTACATTGTTACCTATGTTCATTCGATTGCTTGGATGGGTGATTTCCCTTGAACTCCCAGGAAATGGTGGTAAGGCAACAATTCTTCTTTAGATAATTTTTGAATGGTACTTTTACAACTTTTTATCTCGTGATCGATTTCATTGAATCCTTTGTTGCAAAACACTATATTGCTTTGAGATCTCTACTCAACTTCTCAGAATCTCTAAACTGGGATTAAGAGATGTTTGTTGGGTATTAACCTATGTGTGATTCAATCCCCCCCCCTTTTTTACAGGAATGGGTTTCAATCATTTAACTTTGTGTTTATCTAAAACTAGATTGCATTTTACCGCGTGTTCCCCTACAATTTTCGTGATTAAAAATTCCCTGTGTGTTTGGGAGGAAACACCATGTGTTTACCTTGTGTTCCTCTGTGATTTTTGTGATTAAAAATGCCTTGTGTGTTTGGGAGGAAACCACCTTGCGTTGTCCCTTGCGTTTCCCTGTGTTTTTGGCATGTTAAGATTCCCTGCATGCTGGGGGGGAAACACCTTGCGATTTTACCTTGAATTCTCTGCACCTTGGGTGGATCCCACTTAGAATTTCCCTTAATTATATATGCAGTTTCTAAATATTGTCTCTTTTCCTTAGAGTGATTCTCCCTCGCCTTTGCAGATGATAGTGCTAGCGGGAAAACCCCCCTATGGCTACACCAGGGTTTACAATGTAGGCAGATCAATAATTGTTTAAAGTCTCCTACTTCTCTAACTACCCCAAACATATCCCAGACTCATACAAGAAAAGAAAAATGTGAAGGATCAGGTAACCATACCTCTACTCTGCGTCTGGTGGTGATCCTCTCATGCTTGAAAGCTTCGCTGACTACACGCCTCCTCCCAAGGTTGGCCTGCATTCAAATACAGATAAACAAAAAACTACAATCATCCAATTCGTATATAAATCAAGGGTTATACGTTAGAATAAAAACACAAATCAAATGGAAACATTCGACACATCATGATTTGGGACAGTAAAAGTACTTCTTTTATTGATAATACAATTGTCACTTACAACCAAAGATGACTACGGCTCCACGAACCTGGTCCTGGATCCTCTTCACCAAGCTCCAATTGCACCTCCATATGGCTTCTCCTCTCAACCTTATTCTTGGGAAGTATAATGGGTTTCTGATGGAGGAAGGAAGGAAAATTGGGGAATTCTGGGGCAATTCTCACAAAAGGGATGCAATTACTTGGGGAAAGGAGGGGATGTGAAACATGAATATTTTCACTGTTATTATGTCTATATGTGGAATGAGACCCCAAAACATCCTTTTATATGAAAAAAGGATGGTTATTTGGTTGGGTGACATGCTAGAGGGGTGGATTATTTGGGAAACTACCCAATAGCCCGTAATCTAAATGAATTCCTTGCAACTTTTTATTTTTTTCAACTTTTGCAAGTATACACGGGCTATAGTGGTGCAACATGCATATGTATGTGGGTTGTAGTGGTGAAACAAGATTATTTATGTGGTCAGTATTGCTGCAAGGCACATACATATTCAAAAAATAAGTTTTTAAGAAGAGCAACTCAATGATGGCTTGGCAAAAAAATGCAAGTAAGAGGGACAAAGGCCAGGTATGCATGTGTAGAGAAATTTAGGGATATAACAGATGCCCCCTATTGTGTGATGTCAGAAGAGCATCTGATGGCTGAAATACATTACAAAATCTTCACCAATATACGAAATGAGTGAGCCCGGGACTAGAGTTCGGGAGGTGCCATATGAAAAAATAACAATTGTCTCTCCGAGGCGGGAATACCCATGCTCGGGATGAAATAAATCATGGCTTCCAATCAAATACACTACAGATCCATGTCATATAACTATATAAAGTGTAGCCATGAGCAATACATAGCGGATCTACATCTCAAAATCAAAGATATATAAGTATAGTAACCATCTTCAAGAAGCCAATTAATGCCTAATGGCTGGAGATGAGGTCTTCAGAGATTGAGAAACAAATTCAATACTCGAGTAGGAGTGCAATGTGAGTGTATGAATTCACTACCCAGAGGTTTTCGATGAATCGTCGGGAAAAGACAAGAAGATCTCGATGATCAGGCAAAGAATTTCATTAATTTCGAACAAGGACTTGATTGGACTTGATGGGATGGTCGGGCATGAGGTCAAGAGACAAACTGTAGAAAGGATGGCTCAAGTTGGGCGACACTTCCCTTGGACAATAGCATGAAAGATGATCAGACTCAGGAAGTATGACATTGACATAAGTTCACGATGCAGGGGGAAACACAAACTCTCCATATGTTTGGAAGAGTAACCAAACGAAGGAGGACAAAACTCTATGTAGAGAGAACAACTTCCTAAGGTCATATTGGATCCCAAATCTTGACGAACAAATGAAATGATGTGCTTTGTCCAAGGGTGACTCATTGTGTTGCCAAAAAAGAAAATATATTTCCCATCCCCTCTTTTTGTTTTTTTTGATTTTTTGTCCTTTCCAATTTTTAAAGAGCTTGAAAAAGAATAAAATAATGCTATGTTACAAAGGAGGAACGAGTGTCACAAGCATACTAGTTCCAGGCACAAGGAACACACTAATTCTCAGAGCAAGCATACATGTGTAGGAAAAGGACACTCGGGAAAATTCCTCCATGGGTCAAGGTGTCAGGTTACAAAGGAAAAGTTTTACAAGGCTTGCGTATAAGGAATGCTTCAGAGGTTCAGTTGAGAGAAACATGGAGCTGACATTAGGCCAAAGACACAGATATGAAAACGTGATTAGCAAGACAAGATGAAACTCCCTTCAATGTAATTTTAGCGAGCCCAGAGAAGGTAAGCGCGGTAGTTTTTTCATGTTTAGAGAGTCTGAAAAAAAAATGTAAAAGACGACTCCACTGGGGTACCTTTTTAGAAAATAGTCTAGTCGGTTTGAAAAAGGGGTAAACTAGCACCAAAAAGAAGTCTATTCAAAACCATTTTAGCGAGTGTGACAAAGACAAGATCACTCAGAAATATTTTCAATTTTAAGGTGTTTGAAAAGCACTTGAATATGGACTCACAACCTTTTTCTGGATTTAGTCTCATTAACCTGAAAAAGTATAAAATTTACTGAGGAGAAATATCCCAATGAGACGAATATCCCGAGGTGTACCTTTTTCCTCCATAATCTACAGGCTGAAAAAGGGGGTAAAATCATGCCAACAAATGTTCTTCTGGACCAATTTAACAAGTGTGAAAGAACAAGGTCACTCAACGATATTTTCAATTTTAGGGAGTCTGAAAAGAGCTTAAATATGGACTCCGTGGGGGTTCCCTTTTCGTAAGTAATATCCAAGGCTCGAAAAGGGTGATAAACCAAAACCAAGGAGAATGTTCCTTTTTCATATATTTAGTCGCTCAGGCCCGAAAAAGGGTTAAACTTATATCTGAGAATACTCTTCTAATGAACTGAAGCTCCTAGAGTATACCTTTGTTCGTAAAATTGACCATCCGAACCGAAAAAGGGGTAAAATACCATAGGACAGACGTGCCTTCAAGTTTTAGTTTGGCAAGCGTGAAGGAAAACAAGATAGCTAGGCAATATTTTCATGTTTAGAGAGTCTGAAAAGGGCTTAAATAAGACTCTAGGAAGTTACTTTTCTCAGTTAATCCAATAATATTGAAAATCATAAATGTAGTCTCGTCAAATGTTACTTTTGGATTTTAATGCGAGCTTGAAAGTCAACAAAGCATGCTCATTTTCAGAGTCCCAAGGGTGAGACGAAGAGTGATGGTGCATCAGACGAATGAGGCTCAAACTCATATTCATGAAAGGACTAACAAGGACTCTCGAGCTTAAAGTCATTATAGACAGCATGGACACCAAAATGCAATAAGGATCTATCTAGGGAATCCATGTAAAGGTACTCTAACACAAAATCCTGACACTTCTAAACAAGAAATGATGGTTCTATGTCGCACTTCGGTGGGATTGATCCTATGGAAAATCGGAAAAGACAACGAGATGCAGAAAGTGGAGTTGGAAACCTAACTTATATGCAACAAGTTGAAAAAATGACTTTTACCAAAGGACCCTTAAAAATGACCCATCTCCCAAAAACGTTACCAAACCAAAAGTAAAAGTGCATCGTAACATCCAATAAGAAACTCAATAACCAAATTAAATGATTTCTAAGCCAGAAAAGACGACAAAAGGGATAAAAAAAAGTGGCAAAAAGGGCCAAAAAAGTCTATAAATAGAAGTTGACAGCTCATTTTCACCATTGCAATTTGAAAATTAACCAAAAGTTAAGAAAGACCCCTTTTCTAAAAAAGTTGATTCTTGGAGATTCAGAGGAAAAAACAAACTTCCAATCAGACCAAGTAAGTATAAACTCATCCCTCTTGTATTTCATTCTTCATTTATGTATATTTTTTGTCTTTTGGGGGGGGCGGGCCCTCTTAAAAAGGGAGGCCCTACGTGTACGCAGGTTATCCAAGGAAAACCTGTGTATGTACACAGGCATAGAACAATCTTCCAATGTACATACACGACTGTGTCCAAGACAACCCGTGTACACCATCAAAGGTATTGAAAAAATAAAAAAGAAAGAGCTAACTCCCCTTTGAACTATCATGGAACATGATGTATGTCCACCGGAGGTAGAGGGAACATGAGTAATTGATATATTTTTCGATGAGGACCCTGCTTCTATTGCCACATTGAAACAATGTGGGTTATAGAAGTTCTACTAGTGTCTGTTCATGAGGGCACAACCCAGGCTACTGAATTCCCTAGTGGATTACTGACACCCTGACGCGGAGGCATTCGTGATTGAGGGGAAGTCATTGACTCCAACGAATGAGGATATATATTTCTTGACTGACCTCTCAAGGAGAGGGGAACTAGTCAACCTGCATACATTCCCCCCTAGGCCCTTCAACATCACCGACTACATCAGGATGCATTGCGAGGTCGACACTGAGAAAGTAGGCTCTTAGGTTCCCATCCACAAGATCACCAAATTGTCACTGAAAGTGATGGTTTTGATTATTGGTAGGATCATTGGATCAGTGGCCCTACACCAAGCTTCCTGGGCACACATATGTTGTGCGATGCAGTGCCTAGATGCACGTATCTTTGATTGGAGCATGACCATTCTTAGCTACATGAAGAGGCAGCTCATAGAGTGTTGAGAGCCTAGTAACAAGAAATTCGGGTGCGGTACCATTTTTTACTCATTCTTCTTCGAGAGGGTACTTAGTATGATTCCAAGAGAGATAGTACAGGGGCATGTGGCCTCCTTCCCAACAGTGTGTAGATGGGTATCATTGTTGCCACGACAGGGGGGAGGAAGGACCACAGAGGCATTCGATGACAAGTTCTTCAACTGGTGGGCATGACAGATTCCAGCAATAGAGGAATACCCCTACACTGGAATCAACTTTTCCATAGATCCATACATGCTCATACCTCCCGGAGAGGAGAGAGGAGAGATAAGTACGTGTTTTTAAAGTTATTTAATTTTTATTTTATTTTATATATATCATTTTTTACATGTATCAGAGTATTGACAACTATGTATCTGTTTATGTACATATGTGGGACCAGTGTGCCCAACAGACTTCATGAGGACCAGGTGACTTCCTCAACCAGAGGCGGTACCAGCAACAGCCTGCGGAAAAAATGTCACAGGGGGACCTCCATCCGGAGAGGCTGAGAGAGTTTTGAGATAGGTGGAGTGGAACCTCACCGTGCTCACTCGTGCAGTTCCCATGGCCGAGATCGAGGATCTCCCGCCATCCATGCAACCTCATGTGGTTGGGGTGCCACGGACGTGGGTCCAACTCTTCCAAAGTTTGGCTAACATCATCATTCACTACAGTAGGGCCAATAGGCCCCAGTCTTAGATAGGATGTGTTGTTCCTGAGTTTATACTTTAAGGCTCTAAAGTATACCGTCAAGGAATCCGAAAAAATAAAGAGAATTAAGGGGTAAGACTCAATTGTGAAGGGTCGATTAGAGTTGGTTTCTCAACTGTCTCTATCTAGCTTCCCATTGTTCTTGGATGCTGATATGTCTCTCGATAACTGCCCATGAGCGTTCTAATTCAACCTGGGTAGTTGTTGTTTGTAGGATAGTATTAAATAAGTTCAAAGCAGTGTAGTTTGATCTTGAAGGCCAGGTTCTATGTTAGGCTATCTATTATTTGGAACAGTCATGGGGAGTAAAATTTTATTGAATTATAAAATGTTTAAAGATTTTTTTCTTCAGTTTTGAGGGATGAAATAGAAAAGGAATTTTGGAACTCAAAATAATAACACAATAATAGTAGAGGTCGTCTCTTGTACTTGAAACAATTTGAGAATAGTAAAATAATAACAAAAGTAACACTGTCGAAAAATATGAGGATTTAATCATAAAAGAATCTCATATCATAACAGAAGAAGGAGAGAAAATTAATATTTCTAATGAAGTATAAAATATAACCATCCAAATGACCTACAGGTCTTGAAACTGCTGATAGCAATCATAGAGGAAAAACTGCAAATGACTAGATAATTAAATAAATTCAAAATACAGTAGAATTTTGAATTAAAATATAGTTGATCATTCATTAGAAATACATGGAAAGAAATATGTTGAAAGATATTGAAAATAGAGTAAAGGAACACATAGCTTCAATTTGACAGAATTCATAATCTCTTCTGCATTATCTATATCATTGTAAATCGGAAAACTTCTAATACAATTGGCTCCCAAAAAAACAAAAGCCTTTTCTCAGTCTTGTGAAATTATATTTATACATGATCACCAAACTTTTCTTTTCTGTTGGTGATTAATCAACTTCCGAAAACTAACGGTTACATGAATGTGAAATACTGAATCGTTTATATTTCTATTTTAACTTCTTTATTATTTCAATGATGAAAATATCCAAAACAGTATTTCATGTCCTCATTGATGAACTTCCTTCTTTTGTTTTAAGACAATGAATACATTTTCCCAGAAACTGCACCAAAACTCTGGGAGCTTCTGGAATATCTTTCGCCTCAAATAGGAATAACTTTCTCTATAGTTCAGGCATACGGTCTTCAATTATCTTTCTTGTGAACTTAATAGTTTGTAACTTTAAGTTCGGCATCACTATCCATTTAGCAATTTGAGTGACATTGATTACCTTTATTTGTGGGATCTCTACCTAAATTTCTTCCAGATCCTCCTTGAATCTTAACTAATGCTTAACAATGTTAATTTCTCCTAACAACCCTGGACAGTTGTTTCTTCCAATGTTCAATGAATCTTTCTCTAAAAGGTTGAAAATTCCTTGACAATCGTCATTAACCTCTCTGGTTATTCTCTTGTTTTCTACGAGTTTTTCCTCCCATACCTTGATTATTATATCACCTTTAATCTACTCTGAAACATATAGCTTTTGAGTCTCTCCAACCTCCTCTTTTGTTGAAAGAGCCACTGCTTTTTGAAAAGTTGTTTTGGCTACTTTCACTTCTCTCTCTTTCAGGAGAATATTCTCCAAGGATTTACTTGCTTCCTGAAAGTAATTCTGAATAAATTCCATCTTAAAGAGCACTCCTTGTTACTCTTTTTCTATATTTGTATGTATTTCCATGACCCGGGCTTGGAAAATTTCAAGCTCTACCACTTGATTTTGAATGGAATTAATCTTATTTTGTAATTGTTTATTTATTTATTCCTGATGTAGGACCTATGCTTGACTGACCTGTATCTTCAGGTTTTCTTCATCTAAGCTTGCTTTCAGTTTTTGAATCTCTTGACTTTCATTGAATCTGGCTCATTCTAGACCCTTGTTTATCTCTCGATTGATACTTCTTTCAGTCTCCTTTAATTGAATTTGTAGCTGAGCTATCATCTGATATTTCTGTTGCAACATAGTTCTCAAATTATCCACAGAATATAAATTTGTCGATGCTAAAGCTCCCATTGTGCCTGTTATTTCTGTAGCGAATTCCCCCTCTTCAAGTTTTTGTCCATCTACGATGATGTTGTGCTTTTTTATCATCATGTCTCCTCTTGGATGCATTTCCTGTTTCAGGATAGCCTTTCTCTTTTTACTGAAAAAATAATCTGATGAAGGAATTTCGTCTCTAGAAATAGGTTCGATATCACTAACATATAGAGCTCCCTCTTTGGGGTTTCCATAGGTATACTGCAAAGGCGTCAAAGAAGTAATAAGACTTCCAAGATCTGTTGATGTTGTTCCTCCTACTTTTTTGGGAAAATCCTCAGGGATTTCTGGGGATGTTTCCAACTCCTTATCTTTTCTTAACTCTGATTTCTCTGTATGAGGAACTTTTGTTTCTTGTGAAGGCATTTCAATATCTTTCATATTTCCCTTTGCAGTTGTTGTATCCTATAACTCTTTTTCAAAACCTGGGGGAGGCCCTTCCTGCTCTGAAGGGGGGGGTTGTGGATTCACCCTGCAAAATCTCTGGCAAACAACTTCGCCTATGACTTTGGAAGGACATGAAACCAGTCTGTAATTCGGGTGATAAGGCCCGTACATTGTTCAAAACCTCCTCATAGGCTTTAACCTCTTTGAATATATCATCATAAAGAGACTTTTCATGCTCATAAGATTTCATATTGTAGTGCATCAAATGTCTGTTCACTAGTTGATAAGGGTCATGTTTTTTTATGTTTGATATTACCAGTTTAACTTCTTCTAGTGCTTCGGCTTCCACTTTAGAATGGCCTAGGTTTAGTAATGAAAATTTCCCAATATACACAAGGAATATTGGCCAGGATTTCTTTTGAGCCGCCTTTATCTCTATTCTGATGCCACCTTTCACTATTTGGTGTGCTACCTCCCTCAATACCAGTCCTTCTGGGAGAAATTTTGGAAGTGCATGAGGGGGGATTGAGCACCCATAAACCCTAATGTAAGAGAAGTTTTCATCGATGAACCAGTTGGCTATTTCTTTGAGGTTTTCTGAGACTGTCTCAGAAATGTGAGGGGGTTCTCAGCCATAAAACATTTTATGCATTGGAATTACTATGAAATGCCAAATTTCATAAAACACATTCTTAGCATTTTCTTCCCATAGCACAGAGTGATACTTGTGAATGGGTTCGGGGCAGGTTATGTTCCAACTCTAATTCATCAGGGGAAATGGAGTTACAAAGAATATTGCATCCATGATGTACGCTGACATGTAAAAGGCCATTGCCTGACCTTTAGATCTTGCAGCTCTGTAATTTGAAACCTCTTGGACTAGGTTATCAGACAAAATATTGCTCCAGTTAAAAGTGTATCCTTCTGATGCTTCTTCTAAAAAGGGCACCCATTCTGCAGGGAAATGACAGGGATTCTTTTTCCCAAAGAGTCTACATAGCATAATGGATACATAGACCATGTACTCATTCAAAGATGTTGTGGCATAAATTCCATGGGTATCGGCCCTAAATTTCGATGGACATCTCCACCATTCTTTGATTAAATGAGGATAAGTTAGGTCTGCCTCAGTGCACTCCTTCCTTTGAAACTCAGCTGTAAATTCGGCATTATAAATGTACTTAGGATTTGGTGAGAGTTTGTACATTACTTGTATATGCTCTGGCCTGAATGAGTCGACAACGACTGCTTAATCGTTTAAAATGCTTCTTGTTGGGATATCAACCTTCTCCAAGGCCCAATTTATCATGTCGTTGTATGCCATGAGATGAGGGCGTGATGCAATCTTATGAAGCTCCAATTCTGCTATATCCCAAAGGTGATTCTCGGAATCAGCGGGAGAATTTTTTAATTCGTAATCCAGGAGTTCCTATATTTCTCTCCAGGATTTAATTGAGTCGATGGCATGTGGTGTAGTGTCAGATATGATATCTCCTTCTGGGTTACGCATCTCCTTTGTATCTTCACTCTTCTTCGATGATTTATTTGGCACCATAGCTTTATGTTAGATGGAAAACCTGTCACAGAAAAGAAGCGTATGAGCTTGGACGAATGTGAATTACCTTTGAAAGACAGAACAAGCATAGGTTTTGGAACACAAACTTTTAAGTCGCCTTAAACTCGTTTTATGAAGAAAATACTGATGCAGCTGACCTGTAATTAATTACATTTAATGCAAAGAATATTTCCGAGATACACATTATTGTCACAACATTTATCAATTATCTGTTTATTAATATCGCCATATTTTGGCACTTTTGAATTCAAAATTCATAAGATTTCATTCAACGAAAACCGAAACACGAACAAACCTAAGAAGTTTGATTATCGTTAATCATGTTTTTAAAACAGAGTTAGTTCAGTTTAAACAGAGATTATGAGTCGATACTTCATGTTTCAGGATTTCGGGGATCGTGGATACATGCGGTATGTCATTGCTAAACCCCGATTCCTGAAATTGCGAAATCACGATAAGATTAGGTTAGGCCTTAACTATCATATAAGTAAATTAATTAACCAGGATTAAAACTAACTTTGTTTCTTTCAGGAAATTGGGGATTGGGATTTTGTGATTCAATTTGCATGGAAAACATATGGTTTCAAGTAGACCCGAATCCCGAAAGATTTTAAATTTTTTTTAATCAACTCCTTAAGGTTTAAATTACCGTGATTAAAAAATAACTTTACAAAAAGTGTGTTGGGACTTTTATAACACTTTTGGTTTTTTTCCTTTGATTATTTAAAGAATAAATCTTGTCGAGACTTCGGTACCGGGATTTTGGAAATGATAGCGAGGGTTATGCTTTATGAAAATCCGAAACCCGAAAAAGGAAAATTTTAGCCTTCGAGACAAAAACTTTTAAAAAATGGTTTCAACATAGGCTCCAATTGGGGACCTCGTCTCCTTGTGGGATGAGGAGAACGAGTAGACTTAGTGACTTTATTGGGTGAATGGAGTCAAAGGCTTCTTTCTGTGGAACTTGCTTAGGAAGGGGATACAGAGGTAAAAGGAGATTTTGTCTTTACTTCTGAAAAGATTTTCAAAACTCCCATGTGTTGTAAACTCAGTTGTAGCCCCATTCATGATCTTATCCTTCTCACTATTGAATTTAGGTCTACTTTAAGATTATCAAAACAATCCTAGGAAATCTAACAGATCTTGCGGCTTTTGGCTTACATCAAATGAAGTAAATTTCATGCTTTTAATTGGGGAGCCCTGCCTGAACTTGGGATGCAGATCCAGTTTCAAAAAGGCTGGTAACCAGAGTAGAGTGAAATTTACATATGACAACCTTACAGATACCTCAGATATTGCTTCACTTCCAGTGAGCCTGTTCAGTACCCCAGTGAAGTTATCTATCCATTTTTACTGAATTTCCTTTCACTAATTCGAATCATAATTATGCATTTAAATGCTGAGACGAGGACAATCATTTTATGAATTTCCTTTCATCATCTTTTTGGACTAGATGGGGGAAATCAAATATGAATTTCCTTTCACCATCTGTATTATATTTTACTTTTTGAAAACGAAGTGGGGGCAATCAGTGGTACTAAGTATACCAGGGATGATACCTATGTAAAATTTGCAGTGGAGGTCTGTCAACTTGTTTTGATTACCCTGGACCAAAATTTTCTTAACTTTCAAAGCACCTTAGCCCACAGGGAAAATGGGAAAGATTACTTCTAGGGGCCTTCCTTCGAGCAAGCATCAATCCTTAGAAACTATTAAGAAACCTAGGAGAGTCAAGATCAACCTACACATAACTTTGTTTAGTTGGAGAGTGAGGAGTTATGAGGAGTTGATTACCTTTTAAGATCTTTTTTCTAGCTTCCAAAGCTAAGATGTAATCTCTTCTCCCTCTGCGGGAAACCCAGAAAGATGCTTGGTTTTTTTTTTGTTTTTTTTAGAAGGAAAAACCAAGGGTGGAAAGAGGCAATGAAGAAAGACTTGGAAATCAAAAAACAGGGGTCATGGATTAAACCCAACTCCTGGAACCCTTTCTCGGAGTCTCTTTACTCTCTCTACTTATTTTAATTACCTCTTATCTTTATCTAGGTGAAATTATTAGGACCCAGAGTAGGAAATCATTCTTTTAGTGACATATCACACTTACAAGACCATCATCTCACTTTAGAGACCTTCGTTTGAAAAATAGAATTCTCTTGAATTCACACCTTTGCCTTACCATTTTTGTTCTTTTTTGAAATAACGGAAAATCTTTTCGATCACCTATTTTTGGTGAATTTATCTTCCTATATATGGCCGTCTATTTGCTCCTTTCACTTGCTTTGGATGCAAGCTGGGATCCTATAAGGGAAAAATACAAAAAGTATCAGGGGTTTAAAAGAATTGAATGCATTGAAAATTCGTATTCCTACTTCTAGAAAAACATTGACCTATTTTATTTTTATTTTTTTAACGAAAGTAGACTTACCAAAGAAAATCAGGAAATAAAAAAGAAAACACAAACCGGTATATACAGTGGGAATTTTGGAAACCAATTATTCCATATAGTGTTTTAAATAATGCCTGTTGACATGGGCGTTGAGGATTTTACCATCCAAATTCTCTAACATAAATGAATTTTTTCCTTCAGGAGTTGTAACCTTGAATGGTCCATACCAGATGTGATCGAATTTACCATGTTTTTTTGAGTCCTCCTTCCTAGCATCCCATTTTAAAACCAAATCTCCGGGGAGAAAATCTTTGTCTTTGGTCTTACGATCAAATAGCGCTTTCATGTTGTCCTGGTATTTCTGCAACCTTTCGTCCACTTTGACCCTGTGATGTTGGACTTCAATTAGCTGGTTTATTCTTTTTGTGACATGATTTAGTTATTCCTTCTCATCTTTCCAAATTTTCATTACAGGAAGCGCTAGATTTATAGGTAATACTACGTCGGTCCCATACACCATTTGGAAAGGAGAAGTGCCAATAGACTTTTTCGTGCCTATTTGATTTTCCCATGGAGAGTATTTCAAATGCACATGCCAAGATTTCTTGTTTTCACTCAACAGTTTCTTAATTATATTGATTAAGCTCTTATTTGAAGACTCATCCAGCCCATTTCCCTGTGGGTAATATGTCGTGGAATGACCAAGCACGATATTGTACTTTTGGAAAAAACTGACCATAGCCATAGATTTAAAGGCCTGAATGTTATCTATGACAATCTTTTGGGCGCAGCCGAATCTAGACAGATTGTTCTCTTCTAAGAAATCTATTACCACTGAATTTGTAGCCCTTCTAGTTGGAACAACCTCCACCCATTTGGTGAAGTAATCTGTAGCAGTTAGGATCCATTTATGTTGAGCGCTAGAATGAGTATTAATTTGGCCTATGAAATCTAATCCCCATTGATGAAAAGAGGCTTCCATTTTGACCAGAACCAACAACATCGCTGGGAGTTTATGCTTGCCTGCGAATAATTGGCAAGGTTTGCAAGCTTGGACCTTGGCGTTGACGTCTGAGAAAAGTTTGGGCCAATAATATCCTGCCCTCAGGATCTTATAAGAAATTTCCCTCCAGGTGTGGTGTCCTCCACACACTCCTTCGTGAAATTGGCTTATGACCTTCTCTGTTTCTGATTCAACCAAACAAACTAACATGAAGCCAAGTGGGTCCTTCCAATACAATTGTCTTTCGGATATACAGTACTTGACCGCATGCAGCTTCAACGTTCTGGATTTAGATGGGGGTAAGTCAATTGGTCACTTCAAAATCAATAGGTAGGACACTATTTCTTTGTACCAATCTGATGAAGAAAACTTCTCTTCGATTCTGATTTCAGTTATTTGTTCATTGAACTCATTCATGTCCACACACTCTTCACCTCCCTGTAGGCCATTTATTCCAAAATCTCTGAAATTTGATTCAGCTAAAAGTTTAGCCAAACCTTGTCCCTTTACTAGTCTCGTTGGCTTTATCTCCAGGTCAAATTCTTGAATTTTTGCAAGCCACCGTCCTCTTTTTCCATCATTGTCAGACTGAACCAAAATGTCTTTTACGGAGCTGGTGGGTACGTACGCAATTACCTTGGAATGCAACATGTAGGTTCTGAAATCCTTTAACGCCTTCACCATAGCATATGCTTTTTTTTCCATTATATCATATTTGAGTTCAGTATCTCTAAGACTTTTGCTAAAAAAAGGCTATCAGTTGCTCGAAACCTTCTTCATTTTTCTAAAGGAGTACTGCATCAAGTGTGTGTTCAGAGGCGAATGAGAAAATAAGAAAATCCTTTAGATAATCAGGGCTTGCTAGTACTGGTGCCTCGCTTATAACCTTCTTGATGCATGAAAACAATGCTTTGGCTTCTGTTGTCCATTTCACTTCATTGTTTTTCTTTATCATATCTATGATCAATTTCACGATTTCAACAAAGTTTGGAATAAATCTCCTCAAAAAATTTATTTTTCCTAAGAATAACTGAATCTCTTTTACATTCCTAGGGATATTTATTGTGTCTATAGCTTCAACTCTTTTAGGATCAATTTTAATTCCATCTCGAGATACAATATGGCCCAAGAGTTTACCTTCTTGCATAGAAAAGTGAGAGTTTTGGGGTTTAAAGACAAACCAAACCTGCGGCATTTCTCAAACGTCTATTTGAGATGTATCAGATGATCTTCATCAGATTTAGAAAAAATGGTTAGATCATCAAGATAGATAACCACAAATTTATCCCTTTTTCGAATAAAAGCGATATCCATAGCACGTTGGAAAGTAGCACCTGCATTCATTAAACCAAAGGGCATCTTGCCATACATAAATGTACCCCAACGGGTGGTGAAGGTTTTTTTTTCTTTATCATGTTCATTGACAGCAATTTGATTGTACCTGGAAAAATCGTCGATCATCGACATCTTATTTTCCCCAACTACTTTTTCTAAAATGTGATCCATTTTGGGTAGGGGGTAATTGTCTTTGAGGGAGGACTTATTTAGATTTCTGAAATCAACACACAGTCTAATTTCCCCATTTTTCTTTCTAACCAGGACCAGGTTTTCTACCCAATCGAAGTATCTCAGTGGTACAATTATTTTTGCATCCAAGAGCTTTTTGACTTCCCTTTCGATCATGGGCAATAAAATAGGATTGATTTGTCTGATTTTTTGTCTAAAGGGTTTGACACCGGGCTTCAAGGGTATCTTATGTTCAATCACAGTGGTGTCATAGGTTCTCATCTCTTCATATGACCAAGTGAAAACATCCTTGTACTTTCTCAGTAACTTCGTGTTTTAATTTTGGTTTCTGGGGACAGATATTTGGATAGTTTCACAATCCAAGGGTTTTCTTTAGTACCTATGTCACAGTCTTCAACCTCTTCAGGTTGAGGCTGTAGAGTGGATCTTGAAGGGATATCATCTTGATTGAATAATATTTCCAAGGGAATCAGGCCCTTGGGGATCTGGTTATTTTTAAGAATGAGCATTCGATGATTCACGATTTTATCGTGGAACTCTTGAGGATCCTCCCCTTCCTGCATGATCCAAATAGGATCATTTTGGTTTTCTTGGTCAGCATGCATTTTGGCAAACTCGTCTATTGATTCTAAAAATTTGTGAAGTTGTTCATCGTCCTCAAAGACTTGCCAATGCTGTATGTTATTCGGTATAGAAGATTGATGCCTCATTTGTATGTGGTATTTTAGTTTAAATGCGGTGGGAGGTGTGAATGTTGAGGCATCTTTGGCTAACGCATTAGCCTGTTGGTTTTCAGTTCTTGGAATGAAATGAACCTTGACAAAGGAGAAGAAACTGTCGATCATATCCCAGATGCAATTTCTGTAGGACCTCAACCTAGGATGTTTGGCCCGGTACTGTTGGTTTACCTATTTTATGATTAGCTTGGCATCACCAAAAACTTCGAGGTTTTTTATTTTCATTCTCCTAGCGGCTTCTAACCCTAACACTAAGGCTTCATACTCACATACATTATTTGTGCAACCCACATTCCACTGTAGCCTATAGGAAAATGGAATTACAAATTGATCATTAGGAGCCACAAAGAGTGCCTCGATCATCAGGAGCCACAAAGAGTGCCCCTGCTCTAGCTCCAAAGTAGGATGAAGCACCGTCAAAAAACATCTTCCATACACCAGTGCTATATACATTTTTTTAATTTTTTCTTTTTCTGTTTTTTCTTCTGTACAACTTTCGTCTATACCTACATCAATGTCGTCAACAATGGATAAGATACAACTACCTAAATCTTGATCATAAATATATACAGGGTGGTTATTTGGGTTATGTGGATCACCTACTGTGAAAGTCAATCTAGTTTCTCTGTATAAACACGTATACTATCCTCCAAAATTTGGAATCGTAGAATACATCATGTCAAGTTGGAGAGATCCTCCAAGCTTGGCACCCTATGACCTAGATAACAACATACCATATTTCGGAGGGATATTGTTGACCACTACGTCCATAAGAATGTTTTTTGCGGGTATTTGTGCCAAGTTTACCACTGGGTCTTTAATCATGCCTATGCATTTGACTTTTCTTGAATCAAATGAATATAAATCTCCATAATTCCTAGTGATTTCGAGACCTAATTTATCCATAATGGCTTTAGGCATCACATTGTGGGATGCTCCAGAATCAAGCATGCAGTTATGGAGTAGGTGGTCAAACAAGGTTAACGTGATATAGAAGGGGGCAACAGTGTCTTTCGCACCTTCGACATGTGGACCAAAAACTATGTTTGGCTTGTCATCTTCTAAGTTGATGACATTGGCTTGGCTTCCGTCTTCCGAAAAGCTAATCATCTTGGCAATTTGTTTTCTGTATATGGGATTTTTAGTTAGTTCAACAAGTGGGATAGGGATTTTGATTTTTTTTGTTTCATTTTCCCGACTAAAATTTCCCAGGGCCTTGTCACTCTCTATGTTTGGGGCCTCCATTCCTTTCTTTTCAGCTTTTCTATTTGGTTTCACCCACATGGACCTATGTTTTCATGATGGGTGTTCCTATTGAATTTAACTAGATAGGTTGCATGTCAGCAGTGAGGGTTTTTGCAGTTTTTTTCTCAGCAATCTTTGGAGCCGCTTCATCAGTTTCTCCCCTAGGCAAGATATTTTTTGTTGGGGCGGTTGGAAGACTCTTGTTCTTAGGTCTTAAATTGTATTTTTTCGTGTAGATCGGCTATAATATCATCTGTGATACCCTGATAGGTCAAATATTCAGAAGTATCATTGCTAACATCATCTTCCAAACTATTTTATTTATTTAAGGTTTTTCATAATCTTGTCTCGATAAATAGGGTGATTTACTATCATCACCAAGATTATTTATATCCTCATCTAACTCTTGAAAGTATTCTAGGTCTTCCTCTCCAATAAAGTTTTCACTTTTGAAGGGGGTTGGAATTTTTTTGTCCTCATTCTTAATTGTTTTATGTGGGGCCTAAGGATCAGGATTCCTTCTAAAATCCTTCCTAGGAAAATGATCCCTTTTTTATTTATTTAGTTCCATTTTTGAGATCTTATTTGACAGTTCTCTAATTACCGTAGCCATCTCATCTATTTTATCTCCCGAGGATTTCCCCGATCCTGAGGATCCACCTTGTTCTTTGAATTTCCTACTTTCTTTGTTCCTAGTTTCTATTTTTGCTTTTAATTTCCCTGATGCCATCATATTCGATTCGATTTCCAGAGCATCATCTTTCATTTTCGTGAGATTTGTTGATCTCCTTTCTCTCAATAATAGAAGGAAATCAGGATCAAAGGCTCCAATGAAAGTTACCTTTGTTGCGGGTTGAGAAGGTTTGACCTTGATCGGGATTTTATTATACAACTTGTTAAACCTTTACATGACCTCAAGAACTGATTCTGAGTTTTTCTTTCTAAGGGCTCCAAATTCAGTTAGGTAATAGAGGTGGTCCCTCCTTTCCCCCCATTTTATGATAAAAGCATTTTCAAGTTCTTCATAAGATCTTAGAGATCCGGTTGCTAAGGCTCAGAACCAGGTCCTCACCTGTCCTTCAAAAGTCTGAACGAGGAGTCTAGAATAGAAATCTTTGTGTTCAGTTCTAAGGATGTCGGAAAATTGGTCAAAGAAGTTTATGTGTTCTTGAGCGGTTAAATATCCTTCCTCTATAAATTTGGGAAGACTTTTCATATAGTTTTTGGGAAGGTCATGTAGGGGAACTAGGAGGACAAGGGGGTCATATCTGGCAGCTACCTTACCAAATATTCTATGAAGCGGTGCTTGGCCACCTGCTAGTCCTCCTGGGGCACCGCCCCCAGCTCCTACAACTCCATGTGCAGCCATTGATGAATTTGAGGCTGAAACTCGGAGTGTGTGAGGAGAAGGCTCACAAAAGTTTGGCGTATATTTTTCAAGAAAAGAGAATGTATTGTTTGAAGGGGGAAGTGAGACGGATCTCTCAAGTATTTCCTTAACGTTCAACTGCATAAAATCAGAATGACAAATAGTATGTATGGGTGAAATGATTTGTTTAAGGGATCTTCGTGATTTTAAAATCCTTTCCGGATCAGAGACTGGCGAGGTCTTCTTGTCGTCCAGGTTCTTTTTGGTATTCTTTTGGCTAAAATCCAGTTTACTTATCGTGGAGTCACCAAGTGAAAAATGAAGGTAGCCTTATAAGGTTTTTCTATCTTTGTTCACTATCAAAGAAAGAAAGTGTCAATGTCATTCTTCCTAGGGAAAATTTTTGTTTCTTCGATCCCTGAAAATGGCGCAAAAAAGAAAAAAGATGTTGTTCCTCAGTTTATACTTTAAGGCTCTAAAGTATACCGTCAAGGCATCCGAAAAAATAAAGAGAATTAAGGGGTAAGAATCAATTGTGAAGGGTAAATCAGAGTTGGTTTCTCAACTGTCTCTGTCTAGCTTCCCATTGTTCTTGGATGTTGATATCTCTCTCGATAACTGCCCACGAGCGTTCTAATTCAAACAGAGTAGTTGTTTTTTGTAGGATAGTATTAAATAAGTTCAACGCAATGCTAGTTTGATCTTGAAGGCCAGGTTCTATGTTAGGTTGTCTATTATTTGGGACAATCATGGGGCGTAAATTTTTATTGAATTATAAAATGTTTAAAGATTTTTTTCTTCAGTTTTGAGGGATGAAATAGAAAAGGAATTTTGGAACTCAAAATAATAACACAATAACAGTAGAGGTCGTCTCCTGTACTTGAAAGAATTTGAGAATAGTAAAATAATAACAAAAGTAACGCTGCCGAAAAATATGAGGCTTTAATCATGAAAGAATCTCTATCATAACAGAAGAAGGAGAGAAAAACGAGATTTCTAATGAAGTATAAAATATAACCATCCAAATGACATACAGGTCTTGAAACTGTTGATAGAAATCACAGAAGAAAAACTATAAATGACTAGATAATTAAATAAATTCAAACTACAGTAGAATTTTGAATTAAACTATAGCTAATCATTCATTAGAAAGACATGGAAAGAAATATGTTGAAAGATATTGAAAACAAAGTAAAGGAACACATAACTTCAAGTTGACATAATTTAGAATCTCTTATGCCTTATCTATATCATTGTAAATCGAAAAACTTCTAATACAATCAGCTCCCAAAAAAACAAAATCCTTTTCTCAGTCTTGTGAAATTATATTTATACATGATCACCAAACTTTTCTTTTTTGTTGGTGATTAACCAACTTCCAAAAACTAATGGTTACATGAATGTGAAATACTGAACCGTTTATATTTCTATTTTAACTTCTTTATTATTTCAACGATGAAAATATCCAAAAAAATATTTGATGAAAATATTTGATGTCCTCGTTGATGAACTTCCTTCTTCTGTTTTAAGAAAGCGAATACATTTTCCCATAAACTGCACCAAAACTCTGGGAGCTTCTGGAATATCTTTCGCCTCAAATAGGAAGAACTTTCTCGGTAGTTTAGGTAGACGGTCTTCGATTATCTTTCTTGTGAACTTAATAGTTTGTAACTTTAAGTTCGACATCACTATCCATTTGTCAATTTGAGTGACATTGATTACCTTTATTTGTGGGATCTCTACCTGAATTTCTTCTAGATCCTCCTTGAATCTTAATGTTCAATGAATCTTTCTCTAAAAGGTCGAAAATTCCTTGACAGTCATCATTAAACTCTCTAGTTATTCTCTTGTTTTCTGCGAGGTTTGCCTCCCATACCTTGAGTATTATATCACCTTTAATATTCTCTGAAACAGATAGATTTTGAGTCTCTCTGACCTCATCTTTGTTGAAAGAGCCACTTCTTTTTGAAAAGTTGTTCTATCTACTTTCACTTCTCTCTCTTTCAGGAGAATATTCTCCAAGGATTTACTTGCTTCCTGAAAGTAATTCTAAATAAATTCCATCTTAAAGAACACTCCATGTTGCTCTTTTTCTATCTTTGTATGTATTTCCAACATCTGGGCTTGGAAGATTTCAAGCTCTACCACTTGATTTTGAATGGAATTAATCTTATTTTGTAATTGTTTATTTATTTCTTCCTGATGTAGGACTTGTGCTTGACTGATTTGTATCTTCAGGTTTGCTTCATCTAAGCTTGCCTTCAGTTTTTGAATCTCTTGAATGTTATTAAATATGGCTTGCTATACACCCTTGTTTATCTCCCGACTAATACTTCTTTCAGTCTCCTTTAATTGACTTTGTAGCTGAGCTATCATCTTATCTTTCTGCTGCAACATAGCTCTCAAATTACCCACATAATATAAATTTGTCGATGCTAAGGCTGCCATTGTGCCTGCTATTTCTGTAGCGAATTCCCCCTCTTCAAGTTTTTGTCCATCTACGATAATCTTGTGCTTTTTTTATCATCATGTCTCCTCTTGGATGCATTTTCTATTTCAGGATAGCCTTTCTCTTTTTACTGAAAAAATAATCGAATGAAGGAATTTCATCTCTAAAAATAGGTTCGATATCACTAACATATAGAGGCAGCTCATAGAGTGTTGAGAGCCTAGTAACAAGAACTTCGGGTTTGGTACCATTTTGTACTCTTTCTTCTTAGAGAGGGTACCCAGTTTGATTCCAAGAGAGATAGTACGGGGGCATGTGGCCTCCTTCCCAACAGTGTGTAGATGGGTATCATTGTTGCCACGACAGGGGGGAGGAAGGACCACAGAGGCATTCGATGACAAGTACTTCGACTGGTGGGCATGACAGATTCCAGCAATAGAGGACTACCCCTACACTGGAATCAACTTTTCCATAGATCCAGACATGCTCATACCTCCCAGAGAGGAGCGAGGAGAGATATGTATGTGTTTTTAAAGTTATTTAATTTTTGGTTTATTTTATATATATCATTTTTTACATGTATTATAGTATTGACAACTATGTATCTGTTTATCTACAGATGTGGGACTAGTGTGCCCAACAGACTTCACAAGGACCAGGCGACGTCCTCGACTAGAGGCAGTACCAGCAACAGCTTGCAGACCAACTGTCGCAGGGGGACCTCCAGCCGGAGAGGCTGAGAGAGTTTTGAGACAGGTGGAGTGGAACCTCACCATGCTCATTTGTGCAGTTCCCATGGCCGAGATCAAGGATATCCCACCATCCATGCAACCTCATGTGGTTGGGGTGCCACGGATGTGGGTCCAACTCTTTCGACGTTTGGCTAACACTGTCATTCACTACGGCAGGGCCAATAGGCCCTAGGCTTAGAAAGGATGGACTCATCATGTGCCGAGGGAACTTTTTTGTATATTTTTTAGGGAATAAGCCTTGTGATGTATACTGGATTATTATTTTTGAGGCATTCGCACCCACCTATGTATTCTAGCACTTTTTGATATATATATATATATTATGTCTTATGGATCACATTTGTTTACAAATGTATGTACATGTGTATGTGTGTGCTTATTTTTATGTATGTGCAACATGCCAATCTAATAGTTGATTAGCTAGAGTATATGTCATTTGATTGAATATCCTAGGAACATGGATGTACGTAATGTAATCAAAACAACGTTCTAAGAGACGTACCTTAAGGAAACGTCGGTGTAAAGTAGGATCATAAACGCGGTAAAATCCATTTAATTGGGACACAACCGACTGAGTATCTAAGTATACTCGAAGGTGAGAAATGCCATGAAAAAAAGCATCATGAGGAAACTCTATCACTGCGATGTACTCGACAACATTGTTTGTGGCATCACCTAGACAGATACCTTCAGAAGATAACAACTGGTCTCGAGGCATGAAAATCACCCAAGCTATGGAAGCAAGCCTATGAGTGTGTCGGCTAGAGCCATACATGAACCCAAAGAACACCTATGATTCACCTGACATCTACCATAGTGAAAAATATGACATAAATAACAACATGTCCACAAAACAAAAAGACAAAAACTAATTGTATAAGAACTATACATATGTACAAGAAGTCACCCAGGTGACCAACCTATGAGTAATACTTCTTGAGGTAGAGACCATTTCGAGGCTATGCCAAAGAATTTCCCTTAAAGTCAACCATACGATAAGTGCCCTTATTTAAGACCCACTTCACAATGAAAGGTCTAAACCACATGGGTTTAAAATTGACTACGCCTAGGGGATCCTTATCTTGGTCGTAGACCAGGACAAGGTCACCTTCAGAGAAAATCCAAGGATGAATGGACCAATCATATTGACACTTGACTCATTGCTTGTGAGCCTCATTGGCCAAGGCTGCATCACGACATTTCTCATCGAGATGCTTGAGATATAATAGGTGTTCCTCGAGCGATGAAGTGTCTAGAAATAACTCTACTTCCAATTTTAAAGATGGGATCTGACACTCTATATGCAAGATTGCTTATAGCCCGTAAACGAGTTGAAAAGGTGAGAAACCAGTGGGAGTATTTACAGACATTTGGTGGGCCCATAACATTGAGTACAACATCAAATGCCAATTTGACTTGGAAGAATTGATCGTTCATTGCAGAATGGCCTTGAGAGACTTATTCACAGCTTCCACCTGATCATTCGCTTGTGGGTAGTAGGGTGATGAATTCTCTTGCCTCAACCCAAGATTTGATGTTAAATCATACATCATTTTGTTCTAGAAGTGACTTCCATGGTCTGTGACAATCTCCTTCGAGATTTCAAACCTTGCTACTATCTAGTTAAAAATGAAGAGAGTTGTTGTTCCACCATCATTGTTGAATGTTGGCATAGCCTCGACCCACTTTGTGAAGTAGTATGCCACTATGATGACATAATGATGCCCCATGGATGAAGTCGAGTGGAATACAGTAAAATCAATCCCCCACTTGGTGAAAGGACCAACAACAATCATGTGAAACATAGGAGCAGGATGTGCCCTCATCTTTTGAGAGAAGATCTAACACATGTGGCACTTCTCGACCGACTCAACGCAATCCTTGATTAACGTAGGCCAAAAGTAACTGACTCGTAGAATATTTTGGGTTGTTGCCAACCTAGAAAAAATGACCACCACATGCTCCAGTGTGGCAGTTGTTAAGAACGATTTATGCTTCCTCATGTATAAGGCACTAACGAAGAATGCAATTTACACCTCAATGATACAAAGTGTCATCGAGTATGAGATAGTTTCGTTCTTGATGGAAAATTCGTCGATTCTTGTCACGAGAAGTAGAAGTAGGGCACTTCAAAGTCTAGAGATAGACTAGTATATCTCCATACTAGGGGTCTGAATATGCGATCAAAAAAATATCTCCTTTAATAGGAAATTATTCGGGCATAACAACACCTGATTAGATCGAAAGTTACGAAATAAGTTCTGCAAATACCAACGAATTTTTAGATTTCGCAGAAACAAAATCCAAGTCAAATTCCTAGAGGATTACAATCCATCTACTGATATTTCTACCAATGACACATCGTTTCAACACATATTGAAATGGATTTACAATGGCAATGACGGTGGTCTTGCAAAGCAGAATATAATGATGGAACCGATGGACAACATGCACTACTTCCAACACAAGCTTCTCAACATGGTAATAGTTGAGTTCAGCCCAAATAGGCCTCGAATCATGTAATAAATCACATGCTCTTCGATCAGATCATCCTCTTGAAACAAGACCATACCGATGGTTGACTCTGCAACAACCAAGTACAATAAGAAATATTTATTATAATTGGGAGGTTGGAGCAGAGGGGTAGACATGAGGGCACGTTTCAACGCTTCGAAAGAGCGTTGAGCGGCTTTGTCCCAATAGAAAGGGACTCCCTTTTTCAATAAATGCATGAACCCTTTAGTGATCTCGACATAGTTTGCGATAAAATGTCGTAGAAAGTTCACTTTCCCCTGTAAGCTTTGAAGTTGAGGGACTGTTCATGAGGAGGCAACTAAACTATTGCCTCAACCTTAATAGGATTGAACGTGATCCCTGTTGTGGAAACTATGAAACCTAAAATATGACCCAACGTCATGTAGAAACTACATTTGTTAGGATTCAAGCGAATCTGATAGTAGCGACATCGTTCAAAGATTAGTTGGAGGTGTGTGGGATGATCAGATCTCTTGCAAGAGTGTGATGCTAGATCATCAAGATAAGCCTCGACTATATGTCTAAGGTCATGGAAAGAAAAAGACATGGCCCGTTGAAAAGTGGTTCCAACATTCTTCAGGCCAAAAGGCATCTTACGATAAGCAAATGTGCCCCACAGACAAATAAAAGTTGTTTTATGCTGGTCTTCAGGTTTGATATGAATCTCATTATATCCTGAAAAAACCATCCATGAATGAAAATACCTCACAACCTACACATTCATCGATGATCTAATCAATGAATGGGGTGGGGAAATTATCCCTTGGACATGCCTTATTCAAGTCATGGAAGTCCATGCACATGTGAATCATACCTTATTTTTTGTTAACCAGAACGATATTTGACACCCATTGCGTCAACTGTATGAGGTAGATGAAACCGAATTTAAGAAGTTTATCTACTTTAGCCTTAATAGATGTTGCTTTCCGAGGATTCACCAAACAAATATTTTGTCGAATTGGCTTGGCATCAGGATAAGTCATTATCTCATGTTCGACAATTCTGGGATCGATGCTTGGCATTTCCTCATAACGCCAGGTAAAAGTGTCGCAAAATTATTTAAATAAGACTATATAGATTTGAATCTCTTTGGGGGAGAAGTCCTCTCCGAAAAAAACATTCTCCATGATGCCAGGGGTTTTGGAGATGTCTATAGGGATCGTTTCAATGATACTTTCCATATTACCCTCGGTGTAAAGTGTGTGCATAGCTAGAGGATTAATAGGACAAGACCTATCTCTAGTGATAGTCAACATGAATTCACCTACCTGTATTATTCTTAAATCTGGTAGAAAATAAGATCTGTGATGGAGATCATCCCAGGGTCTATCTAGACCATTCAATGCCTCTATAATTGCTTCATCAAAGGGAAAGCCCAAGTCTAAAGAATTTTTAGTGGCAAGGGAACCTTGAGCCCAAATAGGCTCGATAAATGGATCTAACTCATGTGCGAGAGTCGAATCGAGGTCGGCCAAAGCTTGTTGGACAATACTGTACGCAACTTCTATCGCGAACAAGGGCATTTCCATGCTAGGATTCCCTGTCCCTTCCATCATCATTGATGAGGAAGGAAGAGTCCATAGATCATGAAATTAACTCGTTTGGAATGATGACACTTGAAATATTTCAGCGCTAGGCTGGTTGGGAGCAACCAATATAAGCTTGACATCGCCAGAAGGAGGTAGGTAATCCAAAGTACCCATCAATGGTGGGCACAAACTAACCCCTACATTGACAACGTCGGGATGAGGGTTATCAATCATAGGGACTATGGATGCCCCCAAAGAAGGGTCAGGCCGAGAGAAGGACAACTGGTCAATGGTTACGATTCGTCCCTCATGTGGAAACAACAAGACCCGAAAAAATGTGGAAACCACTGCATGCATTTCATAGTTCCAACTCTTTCCTAACAGAAGGTTGTAGTCAAGAGGTGCATCGACAACTTCAACTTCGACGCACATGGTCTTCCCTCCTAATTGCACAATTAAAGAAGGGATTATTCCATGTGTTATGGAAGAATGACCATCTAAAGAAGTAAGCAAAGTATGTGATGGAGACAACGCGGGTTGGCCGATGGCATTCTGAAATGCCAATGACATCACACAGGTTGAGGCACCCTCACCAACCACCGTCCAGAAGATATTTCAGGTAAAATATTTTGTGGGGTAAGAAAATACTATCTGAAATGCAACATGGTAAGGGAGATGAGGTTTCAATTCAGTCATATTATAGGTCTCTCTAGATCCCAAGGAGGATAACAGAGCCTTTCTCTATGAAGGGAATCTCTAGAGGACCTCCAAAGTAGACATCGTGCAAGAGGTTTGTGACAAATCCTCCACCATAGAGTAGTTATGGGAGGCCCTTGCATTCGGATTATGAGAATCTTTCTTGAACACCCCTTTTGGGATGCATGCCATTTTTTCTCCCATTGTCCTCTCAATATGGAGAGGAACAGGTGGGTTTGTGGCTTCTTTACCCTTTTCAATAGATTTCGACATTCAGTAATTGTGTGCCCTAATCTCTATATGAGTGTCACCTTTCATCATGTAAATTTTCATGGTTGAGGGATTAAAACAAGATGCAGGGGGGGCCTGACTACCCCTATCCATGCTCGAAGAGGCTTGAGTCATATTTTTTCCATGTGGAAATAGGTTTGTTAGAACAACAGGTTGTTGTTGTGCCAATAACTTCTGGGCCTCAGCAAGTCGAGGGCATAGGTGAGTCAGATGGTCCTTTGTGCAAAGGTTACATGGATAATTCGACTTTCTCTTCTCTGTGTTTCCCCCGCCAACATTTTTTTTTGTTTCTTATCCCCTTTACCCTTCTTGTTTCATTGTTTTTTCTTTCCTTCAGGCTACTAGTTGGCCTTCAAGTTCATCGACTACACATTGTGTACATCTGAAATTTGGGTAGGGGCATCAGCCGAACCGGAGGGCTGGCTGACTATTGTCTATTTGATGCAGGAGAATCACTCCATGTCATCAAGCGCCAGCCAACCAACACACGTTCAATGGAGAGGAGAGGTACAACCTCTCACTTTCAAATTTCAAATTTTTAAATTGTATTAAATGTTGTAGGGTCGAAGAGCCAAAATCCATGCATGTGCATAGGCTTTAGATAAAGGTTGCCTTAAATGGTTGTAAGGCTGAGATCTAGATCCGATTCAGATTAGATGGCCCATTCAATGTAATTCATTGTAATTAATGAGAGTTGGTGAGGATGGAGGGAAGAGCTCGAGGAGCCCCCTTTTGTAAAAATATCCTTTATATTTGTAGGACAGGAGTCGATAGAGTCTATAGAGAAGGCAGAGAAGAAGAGAGAGAATAGGGAGAAGAGAGGAGAGTCGAGACTCTGTTGCAGTCCAAGCTCGAACACATTGTAATTAGACATTGATGTTAATACAAAGAAGTTTTTCCTGCATATGTGTTTTCTATGTGTTTTATGAGTCTTTTATGAATGTTGTGTGTTCATTCATGCTGTAGATGCATGCTAAGTTCCATCTGTAGGGATAGATAGATTTTCCTATCTGTGAGTTCTTTGATTTCATGTTTGGGTTCTTTGAGGCTTCATGCAAGAGGTTGCATGACAGAATATTGTTGGTTCTGTAAGCTAGTGCAAGGAGTGCACTTCTGAATTCTGAGGAATTTTAGACAAAGACATGCCAGGAGGGTGCACCAGCTAAAGTCATTGACTCAAGGAAGAATCCTCAAGGTTTTCGAACACCTTGAAGGAGAAACTGTGCAGAGGAGAGCACAGAGAGGAGAAGAAGAATTGCTAAGAATTTTGTAAGGGCTCTGCCAGGACAGCATTGAGAAAATGCACGGGATGCATTGAGCCAGTGCATAGAGTGCACTTCTAAATTATGCGGAATTTGGACAGAGTTGTGCCAGGAGGGTGCACCAGAGGAAGTATTAGACCCAGGGAGAAACCTCAAGGTTGTTGAACACCTTGGAGGTAAGATTTTGCAGAGGAAGCCATAGAGATAACATAATCACTAAGGTTTCTATAGAGCTCTGTCAGGAGGGCATCGAGCGAGTGCAAAGAGTGCACAGGAGGAGCTCTATTTCAAGTTCAGGGAAGATAGAATGTCTGAAGTTTTGTGAAACTCTGCCAGGAGGGCATAGAGTGTACTGAAGGACTCTTTTCAAGTTATGTTGGGGAAGAGAAGTGTCAAAGAGAGACATTCACAGAGTTACTAAATACTCTGTTAAGCCAGCAAGGAAGGCTTGAGCAGAAGGCCGTCAGGAGGACACCAAATTTCCCTTTGAGGACACAGAAGGGAAAGTCCACTACAGGCTCGGGAAAATAAGCTCAGGATGGATAGCACAATTGTGTGCAAGAAACCTGCAAGGAGTGCATAGGTCGAGAAACCTTTGAGGTTTCACAGTCGACAAATCTCAGGAGGGATAGAGTTCCTAGAACACAAGAAATATCCAAAGGAATTGAGCTCATAGAGGAAGTAAAGGTCAAGGCCTTAGAAATTCAGAAAATCTCCCAAGGGGAGAGAGGAAGTTCTCAAGCTCAGGAGGGAGCACAACTGTCGTTAGATCATCTAGACAGACAAGATCTGGACCGTCAAATTTTATGTCTAGATAGCATGAAGAGAAATAGATCTAGGCCATCAGATCTAGTGCAATGGATCGATAGCCATTGGATCCAGAGGAAGGTGCATGGAGTTTAACCTCTGGGAGGTCACGTAAGAGAAGAGATGAAAATGGATGGTGGGAACACTTCGTGGAGAAGTGCCAAAAATCCCATAGACTGTCAGATCTCACAGATCTGTGAGAAGGGTAAGGTTGAGTGCCTTTTAGCATTTTGACATTTTAGTATTTTGGGGTTCGGCATTTCGGCAATCCCGATGATAAGGAGCTGGGGAACTTTGCATTGAAACCTCAAAGTTGCGAAACACAACATGTCCTTGGAGCAGGGTTGTGGTCACGGAGGAAGCAGCCATTTAGGAGTTTGGCATTTTGGCATTTTGGGGTCCGGGAGATCAAAGGACCAAGAATCATATGTAGCCGAAATTGCGGGATCGCAAATTCTGAAATCCCGAAAAATGGACCGTGGTCACAGGTAGATTTCATCATTTCAGGAATTTGAGGATTCGAACACCGGGGATTGGAAAGACAAAGAACAGGGGGAACACTTGCATCACGATTTCCCAAATTGCAAAAAAATAGTAGCGCTTTTTTGTGGACCACCCTTTTTCGGCATTCCGGGACCTGGATGTTCGAGACACCAGGGGTCAGGAGATGTGGAGTCCCGACTCGTGGAATCATGAAACCCCGAAGTATTCGGAGGAAGAGTATGAGCCAGAGTCGTTGAGCCTATTTCAGCATTTCGACATTTCGGGGTTCAGGAAGTAAAGGAGGCAGTGAATTTGGAATCAAGAGTTTCAAACTCTCGGTTCGCGAAGTCCCAAAAATATCTGAGCCCAATTCGACATTGAGCCATTTCGAGAATTCGGGGAATGGAGTGACCAGTGGTTTGGGCTGTTGCATTTCAAACTCTCGGTTACTGAAATCCTGATACATCCACAACGTCGTGTTCATGTGGAGGTGAAGCTTTCTCTTAGTGCTTGTTCGCACAGGTGGAGTTTCTGAAGGAACTATGGATCAGATTCATGGGATTCCAGTGAGGGCCTGAAAGAACTATTTCAGTTCTACGGATTCAGAGAAGAATGATCCTATGCAGATCTTGGCCCGAGGGTCAGAGGTCAAAATCAAGTGGTATCAGAGCTACAGATTTTTTGTTTGCATATCAAAGACAAGAGGAGGACTGTGAAGGGATACAATCTGATACCATCAAGTGGTATTAGAGCCACTTTCTGTCTGTAGACTGCAGGTAGAGGGAGGTAGAGTAGATAAAGAAAATACTTTGATACACACCATAAAGTGGTATCAGAGATTGATTTTGTCTGTATATTGCAGTTAGAGGGAGCCAGAGGAAAAGGAAGAAAGAGTGTTGAAGCTCTGTGATGATTGTTACAAGGTGCACAACAGTCAATAGACAATCAGGAGGGATATAGGAAAGGTTGGAAGCACTCACAGTTGCAGAGTGACAACAACAAATTTGCCAGGAGGGTAGACAGGAACAGGAAGATGGCTACTGAAGGCCATGGGCATGGTCACAGGGAAGACCACAAGAAAAAGAAAAATCTATAGATGGATCTATAACTCACTGATATAAGGGTGAGGATGGAATATCTTTCACTGTGGGTGCAGCAGAATGCAAAGACACATTGGGTGTATGAATGCCCCATGAAAACGAAAGAAAAGTGGCTAGTCAAGAAATTGTTGGCCAGAAGACAGTGAATGTTGTTGAGGAGGTGGATGAGGTATGTGGAAAGCCTCAGGGCCACATAGGATATTTTTCATGCCTGTGAACCAGAAGATGGGAGAAATCTCAGTGATGATGGAGAGGAGAGATCGAGCAGAGATCTCATAGACTGCCAAGTGGGCAGTAGAAAATTCCCAATTTTCCAGTTGGGAAGGGAAAAGGAGATGAGACTATTTGAAAGTCTCTGAAGCTCAGAAGTGTGTTCATGTTATCAAGGAGTGTTGATGGAGATGGGATTGATTGATCTCATAGAATGTCAGGTGGGCAGTAGAAAAATCCCATATTTCCAGGAGGGCAAGGGAGAGCAGATGAGATTGACTGAAAGTTTCATGAACTCAAGAATGCGTTTGGATCAGTGAGAGGAGATGACAGATAAGATGAACTTAGAGGTGAGTTCATATCAGCAAGGACAACTGATAGATAAGGAAGATCAAAAGAGAATTCTGATGATTATAGGGATAAAGATATTCCTACCAAGCAGTCAAGACAAGGCCAGGGAAGATGTTGTGGGTGTAGCAATAGTAGAAGGAGAGTCAGATGTGATTGTCAAAGAGATTGAGCAGATATCAAAAGCTGCCCAAGGAAGAAGAGGATCACACAGTTGAGATGCTCACTCTTTGGGAGAAGGAGCTAGAATTGCTGGAGGATTGGTTGAACAATCTAGAGCCAGTAGATGACTGCCATGAGTAGAAAGTCATGCAAATGTTAGAAGAGGAGCATTCTGAGGAATTGCTCAAAAATTTCATCTAGGGAGTTGAATAGTTGATGATAATTGCAGTGTCGAGGCATGCAGTAGCAGATGAAGGAAAATTCCAGTCTGAGGAGCAATTGGAGAAAGTTGGAATTCAACCAGCACAAGGTGAAATGGAAAAAGCAAGTCTGTCAGAGGAGATGACTGAACAGCAGATCAATCAAGAAGGTAAGACTACAAAGAAAAATTTTGCAGCAGGGTGGCAAGTTGAGGCCATATAGGAAGAAGATGGCATGGGAGATCTAGTTGATCTACCCATTTCCAGGGGAGGAGTGCAGTGGAGCAGGCTGCAAAAGGAGAGCCAACCCTGGGAGTAGTTGGATGAGATAATTGAGGAGATCATAAGGATGATGATCAGATCAGTAGAAGTAATCATCAAAGGGAAGTTGAGCAGAGGAGAACCTACCATAGCAGCAGGGCAGCAGAAGCAATAGCAGCAGCGAAGCGATGGAGCGGATGGACAACTCCAGAGAACTGTTTGGGATCTAGGTGGATTTCAACAGCGGTGCTGGGAAGCTCATGAGCGGGAGCTCATGATTTTTTCAACTGAGGATTATGATGTAGGAGACTCACTCCAAGTCATCAAGAGACATCCAACCAATATGCGTTCAATGGAGAGGAGAGGCGCAACCTCTCACTTTCAAATTTCAAATTTTGAAATTGTATTAAATGTTGTAGGGATGAAGAGCCAAAAAGCCATGCATGTGCACAGGCTTTAGATAAAGGTTTCCTTAAATGGTTGTAAGGCTGAGATCTAGATCCGATTCAAATTAGATGTCCCATTCAATGTAATTAATTGTAATTAATGAGAGTTGGTGAGGATGGAGGGAAGAGCTCGAGGAGCCCCCTTTTGTAAAAATATCCTTTGTATCTATAGGACAGGAGTCGGTAGAGTCTGTAGAGAAGGAAGAGAAGAAGAGAGAGAATAGGGAGAAGAGAGGAGAGCCGAGACTCTGTTGTAATTCGAGCTTGAACACATTGTAGTTATACATTGATGTTAATACAAAGAATTTTTTCCTGCATATGTGTTTTCTATGTGTTTTATGAGTCTTTTATGAATGTTGTGTGTTCATTCATGTTGTAGATGCATGTTAAGTTCCATCTATAAGTATAGATAGATTTTCCTATCTGTGAGTTCTTTGATTTCAGTTTTGGGTTCTTTGAGGCTTCATGCAAGAGGTTTCATGACAAAATATTGTGGGTTCTGTAAGCCAGTGCAAGGAGTGCACTTCTGAATTCTGCGGAATTTCAGACAAAGACATGCCAGGAGGGCGCACCAGCTGAATCCATTGAATCAAAGAAGAATCCTCAAGGTTTTTGAACACCTTGAAGGAGAAACTATGCAGAGGAGAGCATAGACAGAGAATCAAAATTGTTGAGAATTGTGTAAAGGCTCTGCTAGGAGGGCATTGAGCAAATGCACATGATGCATTGAGCCAGTGCATAGAGTGCACTTCTGAATTCTATGGAATTTGGATAGATTTGTGTCAGGAGGGCGCACCAGAGGAAGTATTAGACCTAGGGAGAAACCTCAAGGTTGTTGAACACCTTGGAGGTAAGATTGTGCAGAGGAAGACAAAGAGATAATAGAATCATTGAGGGTTCTGTAGAGCTCTTCCAGGAGGGCATCGAGAGAGTGCAAAGAGTGCACATGAGGATCTCTATTTTGAGTTCACAGAAGATAGAACGTCTAAAGTTTTGTGAAACTCTACCAAGAGGGCATTGAGCAGTTGCATAGAGTGCACAGAAGGACTCTATTCGAGTTATGTTGGGGAAGAGAAGTGTCAAAGAGAGACACTCACAGAGTTATTGAATACTTTGTTAAGCTAGCAAGGAAGGATTGAGAAGAAGGAAATCAAGAGGACACCAGATTTCCCTTTGAGGACACAGAAGGGCGAGTCCACTAGAGGCTCAGGAAGATAAGCTCAATACAGATAGCAAATTTGTGTGCAAGAATCCTGCAAGGAGTGCAGAGGTCGAGAAACCTTTGAGCTTTCACAGTCGACAAATATTAGGAGGGATAGCGTTCCTAGAATGTAGGCAATATCCAAAGGAATTGAGCTCACAGAAGAAGTAAAGTTTGAGGCCTTAGAACTTCAGAAAATCTCCCAAGGGGAGAGAGGAAGTTCTCAAGCTCAGGAGGGAGCACAACTGTCGTTAGATAAGCTAGAGAGATGAGATCTAGACCATCGAATTTTACGTCCAAACAATAGGAAGAGAAACAGATCTGGGCTGTCATATCTAGTGCAAGGGAATGATAGCCGTCAGATCTGGAGGAAGGCGCGTGGAGTTTTAACCTTTGGGAGGTCGCACAGGAGAAGAGTTGAAAACGAACGGTGGGAACACTTCGTGGAGAAGTGTCGAAAATTTCGTAGACCGTCGGATCTCACAGTTTTGTGAGAAGGGTAAGGATGAGTGCCTTTTAGCATTTTGGCATTTTGGTATTTTGGGGTTCGGCATTTCGGTAATCCCGATGACAAGGAGCTGGGGCAATTTGCATTGAAACCCTAAAATCGTGAAACGCGACGTGTCCTTGGAGCAGGGTTTTGGTCATAGAGGAAGAAACCATTTCGGAGTTCGGCATTTCAGCATTTTGGTGTCCGGGAGATTGAAGGACCAAGAACCGTATGCAGCCAAAATTGTGGGATTGAGAATTTTGAAATCCTGAAAAATGGACTGTGGTCACGGGTAGATTTTAGCATTTCATAAATTCAGGGATTCGTACATCGGGGATTGGAAAGACAAAGAACAGGGGGAACACTCGCATTGTGGTTTCTCGAATCGCGAAAAGCCGGTAGCGCTTTGTCATGGACTACCCTTTTCGGCATTCCGAGACCAGGATGTTCGAGAGACCAAGGGTTAGGAAATGTGGAGTCCCAACTTGTGGAATCGTGAAACCCCAAAGTATTCAGAGGAAGAGTAAAGGAGGCAGTGAATTTGGAATCGAGAGTTTGGAACTGTCGGTTCGCAAAGTCTCGAAAAGATCTGAGCCCAATTCAGCATTGAGCCATTTTGGGAATTTGGGGAATGGAGTGACCAGTGGTTTGGATTGTTGTGTTTCAAACTCCTGGTTACCAAAATCCCGATACAGCCACAACATCGTGGTCACGTGGAGGTGAAGCTCACTCTTAGTGCTTGTTTGCACAGGTGGGGTTTCCAAAGGACCTGTGGATTGGATTCATGGGGTTCTAGTGAGGGCCCGAAAGAACTATTTCAATTCTGCAGATTCAGAGAAGAATGATCCTATGCAGATCTTGGCCCGAGGGTAGGAGGTCAGCATCATTGTTGTATCGACAATTGTTGGAATTGATTTGATAGTTTATTAGTGGAATTTCCTTGTGCAGAACCAACTATACCATCAGCATGTGGTCCACACTTTTGTTTGGCCTTGTCCGTGGCGCATCTGAAAAAATATCATAGAGTAAGCCAGACTGAGAGTATATCAATTCAAGTTGTTGTGCTCTAATTATCACCTCCTCCTCTTTAAACACTCCTTAAGTTGCAACGTCCTTGGATAATTGTGGTACCAAAGACTCCAGGAACCACTCCAGTAGGAAATTTTGTGGGACCTATACCTTGATCAAGCTCTTTCGACGCTTCCATTCTCGGATGTGATCCAACATATGATTGGCCTTAGTCTACTCAAATATGGCCAACAATTTGGTGTTAGCATCATATCTCATGGGTAATTGGAAATGGTTCAGGAAAACCATTGCCAAATCGCTAAAGTAAGAATATATTGAGTAATAGAGATCAATGTACCATTTTGCGACACCCCCGATAAGAGTGCTTTGAAACAGGCACAATTGTACGGAGTCATCTCGCAGTGAGTTTGACGGGCACCATAGTTGTAAATTTGTCACATGATCACCCGGATCTTCTCCAAGCTTGCCTTCAAATTTTGAAATATCCTAGGGAAAATGAGTCAGCATGGGGGGCCAATGGGGATCATGACAAATTGGTTCATTAAGAAACCTTGACAAGTATGGAAGATGTAACATTTCTAGAAAAGGTAGTTTGGGTTGGGTACTATGTACAAGAAAAAGGGGGCCTGGAGTTTGACTGGCACCAGGTTTCCAAGAAAATTTGGGTTGCTGGATAGGGTTCTGGTAATACCATGGCCTTGAATAGCGGTAACTGCATTTGTTGGGATATCATCGGTTGATTCCCATAATTGGACGATGAGGTTTGGGTGGGGATCGCTCCCTGTGTTGTGTTCCAAATATTCTGGAAGGGGTTTCCCCCAGTTGATCTGACGAGCATAGGTATTGATCCTTGCTTAGGGTTCCATTGAACATGGAAGGAGTTTCCCCTGATCGGCATCCCTTGTGAGGGAACTGATCCCTGCCAAGTATTTCAAATTCCTTGTGAGGAGAAAACTCCTATTCTTGCCCCGTGTGTAGGAATAGTACCCTGCACAGGATTCTGTTGTCCAAAACAAGGGTTTCACCAGGTCAAGACGACAGCTAATGAAAAGGAATTATTACCAAATGCATTGAACAAAGAGAATGACTTGGATCCCACCGACATGGTGTAAGAAGAATTTCCTAGAATGCCTGCTCCAAACAAGATGTAGTTCATTTTCGGCCCGACGGGTGGCTAGAAGCACTGCCAAGCGAGGGGGACGAAGGCGGTATATGACCTCCACCATAAGGGATAGTGTTATAGGAGGTTGAGGTGCCCCCAATGGACCCTTTCAAGGGAGCGTTTGAGCTCCCTGCCCCCAGAACCATGGTCTATAGGGCGGAGTAGGTAAGGACGAAGTTAGTATCAAATTTGGGCATCCCATATGAAAATGGAGGGCCCATCACACTCTGTGTAAACTGAGAAGTGGTCATTGTCGCTAACATTATCGGACCACTGCCCGAGGTAGAGGGGGTTGAGACCACTGTGGTCTAGACCAATGAAGGTGGGTTAGGAGGTGGAATACCCCCTATGGTGAGAGTCATTAAGGGAGTGTGAGGACTCTCGGACAAAGTAGCAACATTTTCTTCCATAGTTTCTTGTAAGACTATCTGACGCTTGTAAGGTGTTACCCTTGGAGGGACAACTTATACTAAAATTGGCATCGATAAGTCAGTGATCGGAGGGTTGGTTGGCTTGAGATATTATGCTCCAAAGTCAAAAAAATTAGGTTCCTCTAGATTTGAGTAATCTCCTCTCAAAGAAAGCTCGGGCACAATTTCCTGTGGCCTAGTCGCTTCATATGACCCTTACTAGTCAAGTCTTCATCATAATGGTGGAAGTGGTGGATCTAATGCAACCAGAGGTAGGCCCTAAAGCCTTCGCAACTGACGAAGATATTGATCTTCGACCTTGTGAAAATATCAACGACACAGTAAGGCTTTAACTAATGTTTAAAACCAATAACACACTAGAAGAGTTCCTACAAGATAAACCGAGCAAACCACTATCTAGTTGGAAGAAAAATTACACCAGCCAACACTAGATAAACTTACTGGTGCAAGTGAAACTCGAACACAAAATCACCCTTTGGGTATACTCTACAAAGTGTGACCCAACGTCTTCCCTAGGTACTACAGTATACCCCCACAGTCACTTGTGTAAGTCCCTAGAATAAAGACAACTAAGTTGCCATCTCGTAATCAGTCACCAGACGGGTACAGTTGATAGTTGGGTGGACCGCAATGAGCAGGATAAAAAGTTTGAAACCTACCAAGGGTATCTAAAGCAAGTGGTCTGGAAGACAATTGAGGATCTCGAATGGATTCAAGGTCCATGAAGATCTATAGGCAAATGCAAGTGATAGTATCCCACGACAAATCCTCAATATGTGCTCCCCACTACGTTTGGTCTGGATTTGGAGGGGTTATCTCTGCTACCTTTCCTCACCTGACCTCATGTTTATCCCATGTGTTAGAGGGGGTTCCCAGATAAATTTAACGTCACTGGACGTTTACACTCCCTATCTCTGACTCAAATTTTTGTTTATAAGCCTTGAATATTTTCCTCTCCAATCTAATCCAAGGCTCTAATCCTAAACTAGTTGATTGACCCTACAAACATAAAAGTTTAATTAATTTTAAATTAACGTTCATTTTAAATGGCTTGTTTTAACTCAAAGGATATGGCAGTAAAACTAGTGATGTGTATGAGAGATGAAAATAGGAGGAATAAATGAAACTGAAAGCAAAATTACTTCTAGAAAAATAAATATTTTCAACTAGCTCTTTGTTACCAACTTTTCATAACTAAATTTTTTCAAGATCTTAAACAAGAAGACCTAAAATGAAATTTTTCTCAACCATGAGATACTTAACTTCTAAGAAGTCAGTAAAGAACTTGAAAAATGAACTATTTTTCCTTTCAAGTAAAACATCTAACCCTAACTACTTTACCAAACTAAGAAATGAAAAATCTTTTTCTTTTTTGTAAATGCTTCAAACAAGAAAAACTTGAAATAAATGTTTTTCTCTTTTCTTTAAAGAAAACGAAAGGGGGAAAAGAAACACAAGAAAAGACTGAAGCTGACCCCTGGCCTACTTTGGATCGCAAGAAGTCACTAAAGACACCAAAAATGTTGATCAACAAACTCAAAGACTCGCCTAAAACCCTTTCAGAATTAAACACACAAAATCTTTAAAAAGACAAGCAAACTGACATCTAACCCAAGCTATGACTGTAAAAACAGAGACACTAAACTCAGTCAAGAAACCTTGAGAAGTAAAACCTCAATCAGGGAAGAGGTTGACTGCCTCTTCTTAAAAAACATTTCTTGACATAGGTATGCTACTGATGCTTAAGCAGTCTACGTGTGTATCCAGGTTGTCTATAAAGCAGAGTGTGTATGTACACGTGCTAACCCATAGCAGGGTGCGTACACATCTCTACTTCTTGAAAAAATAAATAAAACATATTGACTAATAGGGCAGGGAGAACTGGTATGGCACCAACAGGTGAACATAATCCCTTAAAAGACTCAATAGCCCGTAATCTCAATGAATTCCATGCAACTTTTGCAAGTATACGCGGGCTATAGTGGTGCAACATGCGTACGTACGTAGGTTGTAGTGGTGCAACAAGCATATGGATGTGGGGAGTATTGGTGTAGGGTGCACACATCTTCAAAAAATGATTCTTTAAGAAGAGAAACTCAGTGATGGCTTGGAAACTAAATGCAAGTAAGAGGGCCAAAGGCTAGGTATGCATGTGTAGAACAATTTAGGGCTATAACAGATAGTTGGCATTGAGTTTTAATGGTTATTGTATAGTATTTGAAGCAGTAATATCATGATTATTGTGGAGTGGATATTGATAATGCCAAGAATGGAGCGAGACGGCATGAGACGGATGATCAATGTGTCTAGGGCCTAAACCCTAGCCGCCTCCACACTGGTTTTCGTTTGCAGGGGTGCAGATCTTCGCCTGTAGTAGCCGCTCAGGGTTCCCTGCATCTAGGGCCGCAGATCAGTGTTTTCAGAGCGTCCTGCCTGAGTTTCGCCTGCATTTTTGATTGCATTTTGGAGCAGCAGTCTTGGCCTCCGTCTTCTTGTTTGCTAGTGGTTGACGACCTACTACGATGGCCCCAGATCCGATTACCAAGAGGGAAAAAGATCCTCTGGAAGCATTCAAAGCATTAATCTTCTCGGCAGGACCCAAATCCAAGCCTTCTCTCTCATCTAAGTTTGTTAATAAGTTGTAGGAGATCCCTTCTCTAGAGCTATCTCCAGAGGGACCTTGCAAGCTTTCCCTCCTTCTAGCCGAAAAGGCCCTCATCGGAAATTTTACAGGATTATGGCCTAGCCCCAAAATGGTGGAGGCATGGATGGATGACCGTTGGAAGTCGCTGATACAAGGAACAGTTTCTTTTCTCGCAATAGGCAGGGGTTTTTTTGTCTTCAGTTTCACGAGGAAAGAGGACTGTGATCTAGTTTTCAGATCTGGACCTTATTTCATGGGGTCAAGAGGAATGTTCTTAGCCCCCTGGACTCTTGAATTCAACCCCGGATCCGAGATCACCGCAGCCCCTATTTGGGTTAGGCTACCTCACCTTCCCTTGCATCTCTGGGGGGGAAATTCTTTGGAAGACATTGGAAATAAGCTTAGGTGTTTCCTGGATAGTGCGGAGCCGAAAGGGGACCAGTTTACCTGCACTCGCATTTGTGTTGAGGTTAACCTCGAGGAAGGTCTTACGAAATCCATTAAGCTATCCCTGGGGGAATGGTTCCATATCCAAGAGCTGGACTACGAGCAGATTCCCTTTAAGTGCCTCCGGTGCCATGCTTACGGTCACTTCGCAAAAAGCTGCCCCAAAGCCCCCGAGGAGCCAGGACCAGTCAAAGAAGATGATTTTTAGCCCGTACGACGAAGTCAGTCAAGGCGAAAGGATCCACTAGCCCAGGCCCTGAAGGCCACTCATTCAGCCGAGGCAGCTCTAGAAAATAAAAACAGCTTTGAAGTGATGTAGGAAGATGAAGCCCTAGATCCAGAAGCAACAACAGTTAAGGAAGACCCTCCGGCAGACGAAAGCCTCCCGGGTTCCACCCCCCCAAATTCAGTAGTAGCAAGAGAAATTCGGGCTTCAGATCCGGAACCCTCTACCCATGCAGGTCTAGTTGTTACAGTCCCCTCTAGCGGCTCTGGGGGAACTTATGAACCTGAAGACAATTCAGTTCCGTCTCCACCCCTTACCCAAGGGCGAAGGACCAACAAAGCGTGCAGAGAAAAGGAGGCGGCCTCCAACATTTCTTTAGGTTCTCAAAAAAAGCTGTATCCCTACATTAAGGGGAAAATTTCAGCCCCCTCGGTTTAATGCTTTGCTTTTGTCTTCTACTATGCTCACAGTTTGTGAGAATTTACTCATGTATGAACTCTTTGTCATTTTCTCGAATTAGCTCAAGGAGCAGATGGGATTGGTCTCCCAAGACATTCACAAGAAGGTTGGCAGCACTGTTAGAGGTCACCAACCTTCTTCAAAGTTGTAACTTTTTTATTCTGGCTTGCCAGAATGCCGCTTAATGCAGCATAACCATTTTCGTCAAAAAAAAATAAAAATATCATGATTATTGTGTAATATTTGAAGTGTAACTTTATTTATATCATGCAATCTTGTAAAGATAAGTTTTAATGATTATTGTGTAATATTGAAGAAATAACTTATTTGTATCATGCAATTTTGTTGGCATCATGTACATATTATAAACATAAGTTTTCAGTTTCAACTTCAAACTCATGTAATATCCTTTCAACCTAAAAGAGTGATGCTTAAGATTATGATGTATTATATCATTAAAATTTGATAGTGATAAGGTGCTCATACATCTTAGTACTATGATGGAGGATCGAACCAATTTAACGGTTAAAAAATAAATTAAATAATATTAAATTAACATTTCATTATTTAATTTAAAAACATATATTTGAATACACTTACAACATGATAAATGTATATGTAGAGATAATAATGAGTTGTTGAATTGATTAAACCCATATATAGTTATATTGGGGTAAATGGTGAATTGTTGAAGTGTTAAAACAATGAATTTTATTTTTAGCTTATAATAATAATAATAATAATCTAATTTTAAAGTCACAATCAAATTGGTGTACGGGACTCCTTGGTTGTGGGACAAGGGACCCCTATTATATGTGACCCCGAAGAGGAACACAGGTTCTTAACCATGATTGATCAAGTAATTATAATCTCTTGTGCCACTAAAAATAAATTTGATTACCCTTGCGCCATGGTTAATGTTGACATATGAATAATAAGTAATTATAATCTATTGCACCACTAAAAATAAAGTTGATTTGCCTTGCGCCATGGATTATGTTGATTATTAAGTAATTATATTGCCTTGCGCTATGGACTAATGACGATGCTTAAATGCTTAAACTTTTAGATTACTCGTGCACATTGTAATAATGTTGATGTATGATTTCCTAAGTGATTAGATTAATTGCGCTTATTGAATGATGTTGACTTATGTTTAATTCGGTAATTATATCACACATGCACCTTGGAAATAATGTTGATTTATTGTTGAATTCACCAATGGATTAATCACACGCCTTGAAATAAAATAGATGTTCACTTTTTCGCCACTAAAATAAAATAAATTTGATTACACTTGCGCCTTAACTTATGTTTTTATATGATTGATTTAGTAATTAAATTCTCTTGTGCCATGAACAATAATGATGTTGATTGATTGAGCTAGTTGATTTTTGACTTGATTGTATTAGTGGGATGTAGACACATACTTGTTCCTCAAAACAGTCGCCAGCCCTGAGACCTTAAGTGGTCAAAATAAATCGGATGAATCCTAGGCTTGAGTGTTTCTTATGTGTCCTGGTGGTCCTAACCTTGCAGGGTAGGTTGGGCGGGTAGTCATTTTAATATTCAGTATCTGGTTGATCATTGTTATAAATTGTTTCAGTTGATTGTCATGGTTGAACCGTATCACCATTTATGTTTATGTGTTGGTCAGGTGTCTGTATCATTTATGTTGATGCATTGATTGCGTCATTTTTTATTACGGCGATTAGTCTCTTGTAATTATTTTAATTATGATGTTGTTTTCTTATGCGTTGCTATGAATTATGTGTTGACGTTAATTTCCTAATGCTTAAAAAAAATGAAAAAAATTCACCTATTGTGCTTCATTTTTCCTAGTCGTAACGGAGGGGTACGTTACACCACATCATTGGTAGTGTGTCTATTGTAATAAGGTGCACCTATGAGTTTTACATAGTTTTTTGATAATAAAAAAATAAATTTCAATTTTAATGAATATTACAAATGGTAATTTAGTATATATTATTCATGTTATATGTTTGTGTGTTCATAATAAATTTTTTATGTGAATTAGAGATGATGAAAACAACAACAATGAAAAAAGGTTAACAGAAACAACATCCTATGTGAGGCTCAAGAGAAGGAGAGGGATATGTACCCTCATCCTATTACATTGTAGACTCATGTCCTTTTGAATAATGTTGGTCTCATCAAGTTTTATGAGGAATCAACATCCCTGAAGGGAAATCCATGTTTGCTAATGCAGTTGATCCATCACTGGGACCATACTAGGTGAGCATTCAAGGCTTCTCCCAATCCATGGTACTAGTCCATAGAGAAGAATATTTATTTTATAATGGAACTCTCATTTCTTTGATCTATCACCTAGAATTACATGAGAGATTTAGTTGGAATATATGAAAAGATATGTCAATGTGGTCATCAGTAACCCCCATGGCTTCCAAGTTGTTGGTGGCTAGTTTTGTTTGCATTCATTCAGTTAGAGTTGGTTGGGTGCCTATTCCTTATGTCCATTACATCAACATATTATACCTCTTATGGACAACGCATCAATTTTCCTCCGATGCACTATTTATATACTTTAGTTCAAAGGTCCATAATGATAAGGTGGTCTACCATTTTTTGTGACAATTTATTTTTTCTCTTGATCATTTTCATGTTATGTTTAATGGGAGGATTGTATTTCCCTTTTCTTCATATCTATTTTCTTTATTGTTTAATAGGTTTCTATTCACTCTACCAACATATTTATATACATGTGGGGGTATATATTTCCCAAGAGGGGTCAACCAGAGTCATTAGGGGAAATTTGGGGTCTAAATTGAGACTCCTAAGGAAAATAATAAAATAAGAGTTAAAATAGTAAAATACGAGTTATTAATTTTCAAATGGAAAGAAAGAAAATTACTTATTTTAATTGTATTTCCAACTTATATCCTTATAGGTTTACTCAAATTTCAAGTGTAGGAACTCATTGGATGTAGAATAAAATTTTGCATCCAACTAGTACCCACTTTGCATTATTTTGGTACACCAACAATGAGGTAAACCTTGGTATCAGATCCAAATAGTAACACCTTGATAAGCCCCTATCTTCCATCTGTGGTTTCCATTGGTCTTTGGTTCACATGATTTTAACACTACTGAGCACAACACATGTGGATTTAGGATCTAATTCTTTTAAGGTGGATTTGATTGATATTGTAAAAATCATCTCTTGATAAATAAATATTATCTTGTTTTGAGTTCTCTATATGCTACGAGTTGAGCCTCATATTCAATGTGCCTAGTAAGTGAGAAGTGGTAGTTAGATAGAATATGTGAAGTTGGAATCTATTGTTGAGATAAGTCTCTAAGACATTGTTGGGGTCGTTAAAGCCAAGAAGGCGTGGAGTGTTGTTTTGAAGTCTTTTTCTGTAGAATTCATCTATTTTCCTTCTGTTATTTTCTATATTGCCTTCTTACGTAATGTACAATTGAATTCAATGGTAAATTTAATGTCATACTCGGGATCTAGATCAAGTTAGTCTTTTGATTTGTCAAAATATGTAAAAAGAAAGAAGTAGTCTTGGATAATAAATTTAATAGGATATAAAAAAATTGATGCTATGTATAATACTAGAGTAATATCCAAATAATTTGAACCGAATCCCAATTGGTCTCTCCTTGATATTGTTCTAGAAAATATATATGATATTCCCATGTTTAGATTTCTTGCTTCGACATTAATCAGATATGTGACTACAAATGTTCCTATTGCATTAATAGAACATGTTTACCGAGTCTCTCTTCTACAAAATAACGATATTGAATTTGATTCAGAACAAGTATTTTGATATGTTCATCTCAATMTCATACAGTTTGGGATTAATCCATTGGTTATACCTAATCTAGATGTCTCATCTCTCTGTTGTGTTGTTGATTCTTGACACTCACTTTTAGAATGCATTGATTGGAGGTTTCCAAGAAMCTTTTCACAATGATMTAGTTTGGTATTCCRTCCTTCTTCAATTTCATATTTCCCTTARTGAATCACACATATTTGATTTCCTACAAGCCTATATCCAATTTTCTAGTTTCAATATGTGTCCTTGGTTTGAGATCACACAATTACATACAACAATCTATTTGTGTTTCATCTCAACTACCCTTCTTTAAATCCTAATATTAAAACATGTACTACATATGAAGGCATAATGGTGGGACCAGGTAATATAACTCCAATCACTTTGGTATTTACAAAAATCAATATCCTAGAGGAGTGGAATTCCAAATATACACGAGTCCAATAAAAATATCTTCCTCTTGCAGGACCACAACAACTCATGATTTGTAATACAAGTCATAGACCTGTCTTAAGACTAGGAAGATCACAAAGTGTCAGGATATATAATTCAACAAGGTATACCAAAAATATGGTAAAATCTAGGCCCAATACAAGTTCGAGACCTAAATTCACATATTTGGGTGATCATATATCCAACCATAAGAGAAGAAATTCATTCTACAAATTCTATGAAGCCAACCCATTTACCACATCCCAAGTTCCTTCTGATTTGGGATCTTTTGAAAATTCATAGATATACAACCATATTCATCTTCTTCACAAATAAATAATTTGGGACAACATTCTAACTGTCAAGACTGTCTCCATATAATAACACCTAGGGGAATTAAAATTCTTAGATATGATCTCCCTAGAGAAAAGGAAGCTTCTGGTAAATCAAATATAGTACCAGAAATATCACTCAGCCTTGGTAATTATGCCCCAAAATACAAATATGTAAGTATAATAGATTATATGGACTCTATTCAATATTTAAATGATAGTGAAGAAAGGTCACAAGATTCAGTTACATTCCAAAACTAGTCTAACTACTAGTCTATCTGCATTACACAAAAAATAGATGACATGGCCCAAGATATCCAACAAACAAAGGGTCATATAAATGGAATGCATATAGACTTAGACAAACTTGAGAGTATCTCCTATTCCCAAGTAAGGGAGATACCGTAAATAAATAAAAAGATAGACATTATTATGGAGGTAATCTCTAATCTAAAAACTAGCTTGAAGAAGGAAGCAAGATATCCTTCTCCTCCTTTATCATTGGAAGAAGTTGATAAACAAAATTTTAACTTATTTAGGCCTGAGGATATTCAGAACCTTCAGGAAGTAAACATTTTCTTCTAAAAGGAATTAATAGGCATGAGTAAAAAATACCAAATATAAAAAGTGTTGTAAAATTAGCACAAGAAAAACTCCAAATGGTCAAAGCTCAACTAATTGAAATAAAATTGGTTAAAAAAAAACAACTCAAAGGATCTGGAATCAAGAATGAAGATGTACCAATAGGTGTAGAACAAGATGGTCATCATTTTCAGAGTGCATAGGAGAAATGGTGCAATGCCAAATATGAAGGGAATAGGAAGGTCCCCTATGACCTTGCCAACTCTAAAGATCAAGTTTTAGCCGAGAAAATATAGACCTAACTCCCATAAAAAATATAAGTTGTAAATCAAAAGATGATATTATGATGGTAGTTCAAAGATGTTCTTCATGGGATAAAACACAAAAATCCATTTTTAAGATAAAATTCACATGGGGAGAATTGTCCCTATGACTAACATAACATTTCACAGGTAACTTGGATTTATGATGGAATAGACTAAATCTAGATGAAAAATTACATCTGATGGAATCAGATAAACCCGTAGAAGAAATCATTAAAGGAGTCATCCATGACTTCTATGACAATGGTAAGGTTGAAACCCATCTCTATTCTGATTTATAGATTAATTAGAAGCCGTGCAATATAAAATATTTTCTTGAATTTTACTACACGGTGCAATATTTGTTGTACAAATCCCATGATACAACCAATCTTGCATATCTTAGAAAATATATGTTCGTTATGCATGGCCAAATACTAGACTTGGTCGAAGAAAGCATGATAGATGAAAAAATTTATATTAAAGAACTTTCTCTAGTGAGATTATAGGAAAAGATAGTTTCCACTTTGTAGAAAGAATGCATGCATAGGAAAATTGCAAAATCTCTTAAAAAACAATTAGGATTTGATAATTTTGTTTGTGACATATATGTACAGACTTACAATTTTGGATGTGGTAAATCCAAGCATAAGATGAAAAGTCATGGAAAATAATGTAAATGTCAAAAATTCAATGATAGGTCATTTAAACCTCGATATCGATTTAAGAAGTATAGAACATTTCACAAAAATGAGAACATACCTAAAAAACAATTTTTTAAGAAAATACAATCTCCTAGCAAGAAAACAAATTGCTACATTTTCCATAAGCCTAGCCAATAGGCTAATCAATGTCCTTTGTGGGTAAAAACCAAATTTCAAAATAATATTATGGAAATATTTACTCATGCATATGCTCTAGAAGAATGGGAATTGGTTTCCACTCATTTAGAAGGTGAGTATCGTTCAGTCATAGACTCTTCATATTCTAATTCTGATAATGCTCCTCATGTAAATACTATTTCGCTTAATTTTGATTCATATTCTTCTTTATATTAATTATATTTCATTTCTCTTCCATATATAAAGATGTTTTGTAGATACCCTTCCCCTCCTGAGCTAACAACTAAAAATTTTTCTCTCTAAAGTCGACTCCAAAAACTCACAACTAGCGATTTTAGATTAGGCTGAAAGATAAAACTTGAAATTTCTACTATGTAGAAATAAATTTCTCACCTCATGTAGCCCAACACAATGAATATTTACAGTTACTATCCAACCAATAAGGACATTGAGAAAATTTATTCACCTCTTCCTCTTGCTTCATCCCCATCTTCTAAATCTAAGCCTCTCCCAAAAGGTAGAACATTTGAAGAACATGGTTTCCTACACCAAAGGAAATAATTTTCTAACAAACATCTAGTCCCAGTCATACATGATTCCTCAAATGAAGATCAAATAAAACCAATCAGTTCTAAATATGTCCTAGAAACACAGATCAAGGAAAAAGAGAAAATAATCAAAGAAAAGAAAAACCTTATTCAAGAAATTCATAATTCAGTCAAAACAGAAAAATATGAGCTAGAAGAAATAAAAATCCAATTAGAAATTATATAGGAACAAATCTTAAATTAGGAACTAGATGAACTGTCAGTTCATCGCCCTAGAAAAAAATATCAGAACAAGAGGAAAAGGCATTATTTCCTGACAATCAGTTTGTCTTGACATTATTCCTTGAATAAAAAGGGTTGAGTGATAGGCTAGTAATCATAGTTGATATTAATATTTCAATCTATAAGTAATATTCTCTAGATGCTCAATTAGATATCGGTGACATGATCTCGTGTGATAAATATGGTGCAATTCCTAAATATTATTGGAAGCCCAATCAAACATATTTTACAGTTGTAAATAAGTCTAAAATTCCTATAAAAGGGTTTTCTCTATATTTTCCTTTGTACATAGATGGCATTAAAAATGATGTGACTTTGTATGCCTTTGATATAGGAGCATATATTGTTGGTCAATATTATGTGAATAAGTATTTTCCATTGACAATTGGTCACAAAGATGTGAGGTTCACTATCCAAGGAAAATTAGTGAGTGCCCCAAGTGAATATAATAAGGGATAGTAATCCTAGTGATGAGATAGATATATCTGTAGAAAAATTTGGAAAAACTTAAGAAAATAGTAAAACATGC
>ML787384.1:37077-61406 GCA_009831015.1 Picea engelmannii | reverse complement strand
TGCATTTTGTATGAGAGTAAAATATTTCATGGACCTTCCCTATTGTGAAGGTTATAATGATAAGTCCCAGAGAGCATCAACAAATCATATGTCTCCATCATAGCTTGAGTATTGAAAAACAAATATTATAGAACTACTTAAGAGAAAACTCATAGAGCCCGACCACAATCCTTGGGCTTGCCCATGTTTTTATGTTAATAAACACTATCTAAGAAGAAACGAGGGAAACCTAGGATGGTTATTAAATACATAGCTCTTAATAAATATATTCTACATATAAGATATCCACTACCTTACAAATATGTCCTATTTGCTACAATTGGAAGCAATAATGTTTTTCAGTAATTTTGATTTGAAGAGTGGTTTATGGAAAATTGGTATCACCCCCAAAGACAGATTCAAAATAGTTTTTGTGTTACCACATGGTCAATACAATGTTGTGTTATGCCATACAGTCTAAATAATTATCCTACATATTTCCAGAAGAGGATGGGAGACATTTTTAACGATCTTGATTTTGTCATTGTATATATTGATGATTTTATTGTCTTCTACTTAGATATGAACCAACATAAGCAACACCTGGAGAAAGTATATGAAAAATTATATAAGAATGAAATAGCCTTGAGAAAATCCAAGTTGGAGTTTTCCAGAGCCAGGATAGAATATCTTGGTCTGATCCAATCTCAAGGAAGAACAGAACTACAAGAACATGTTCTTAAAGCATTATCTGAATTCCCTGATATTATCCTTGATAAAAAGAAGTTGCAAATATTTATTGGTATCCTTAGTTATATTAGGAATAACTATGAAAACCAAGACAAATATGTGATATGTATTCAGAAGAGATTAAGAAAAGAAATAACTTGGAATGAGAATATGAAAAAAGTTGTACAAATCATAAAGTAGAAGATCCAAAATCTTCCAAGTTTACACCTTCTAGATATCAACTTGTCATTTACTCTTGAAACAGATGTCTTAGACAAAGTATGAGAACGTGTATTTTTTAAAAATCACACTAAGACAAAGAAGGTGTATATGTATGCTTCTGTTTGTTTCAAAGGTGCATAATTAAAGTATCCTTCTTCATATAAGGAGACCCTAACAATAAAAAAATGGAATCAAGAGATTCAAGATCTTCCTCAAACCAATTCATTTTACTGTCAGAACATATCTCAAGCACATGAAGGGAATGCTTTCAAACCATAATTTTCTAGAACAAGGAAATAACAAAGTGTTGATATTGATATTGTAGATATTCAGTTAAAACTTTGAAATAGAATACAAATATGGGAAAGAGAATTTCCTTGCGGACTTGCTAACCAAAGAAGCCAAGAATTACACCCAGCAGGAAATCCAACAGGACATAGAAAAAAAGATTATCAACCATCAAATAATATCATCTAGTAGATTGATCCATCCCCCACACCTAGCTCTAGAAGGTTTTCATTGGGTTTTAGTTTGTAAAGATTGCACTATTTGTCTTTGTCTAGAGTGTGTGTCTATGCATTTTAAGTCAAGTCCTTGTTTAGAGTATATTTTTTACTAATGGATCAATGGGTATAATAATAGCGAGTCTAATGTGTGGTATTTTCCAAATTCTCCCAAGATGTATCAGGGAGATATATATTTTGAACCTTTTGTAGGTCAAAGGTATCTTGTGTTGTATAAACCATGGTTTTGGCACAGATATTTCTGTAATATCATTTTGTATATAAAACATGTAGTTTGTGTCTATTTTATATTCGAATGTAGAACAATCCACCAAGAGTATTATAGTGGATGGTTTTTCATGAATATGTATAATTGTTAATCAATATACAAAGACTTCAGCAAATTTAGTCTCAAATATTTCATCCTACAGCTCAGGTCTAAAATTGGAGAAGTCGCATAATCCAAAGATTGGTTTCATATGAAGGTAGTAAGTTGTAGCTTAAATATCATATTCCCCTAGATCCACCATGTTACCAAGTTAAGAGTGAATTTTGGGGTTATTCTTGTAATCCTTGTTATCTCACAAGTTGTAGGTTGGGAAAATCTTGACCCAATAGTAAAGTGGAGAAAACACAGAGAACACCTAGCCATTGTCACCTTATGCAGGTATTCCCATCACTTTAGTGAGGATGAAAATCACCACAAGGGGGAAATCCCAGGTGACCCTAGGGGGGAATGAGATTAAAAGTGGTATGATGGAAGTGTGGCCTCTATAGGTCAAATTACTAGATGGAATAAGGCTTGAGGATGAGTCTCGAGAGTGGTTTAAGGTTTCCAAGTCCTTGAGTACCTTTTGAGAGTGTTTGTACATGCCTGAGACACAAGAAAAAACAACTTTACATAGTATATGTTAGGTGGACAAGAAAGTTAAGCTTGGTGTCCCTATTTGCAGTAGTGTTATAGGTGAATCTTCCTACAGACAAGCAAATTCCCTCTTGGTCTGTAGACCCCTAAGACCAAGACATAAAAGGTGCTATCATTGGTCACTGACATCCTTTTAGATCTAATTAAGCTAATACATGAAGAGGAAGAATAAAAGTCTACCTTATTAATGACATTTGTCCTCGCAAAGTCCATGTTGAGCTTCAATCCTAAGGTCCTTGATAGGTCCTGTAGAACAAACAAAGATACAACAAGCTTCCTATTCTACTGAGATTAGCTCAAATACAGATCCATCTACTAGAGACATGTTCATGTGGAACAAACACAAACTTGAAAGAAATAGGCCAAGCATATATATATATATATATATATATATATATTAATGAGAACAAATGAATAATACTTACAGACCAAATTTGATGAAGGTGAAGCAGCTTCTTCCAACTCTCTTTGTCCATCCCCTTTTCTCAAGTAATCTAGACTAATTATGCTTCGATGGTATCTCACTTATGAGATCATAAGTTTGGTATAATTCTCAATCTCCATATATCCTTTCACCATGAGGAGGCCTACTTATATAGGCTTGGAGAGGCCTAACCACTTGAGAGATATTTGGAATAAGTTGAGGATTCCTCTCCTTCAGTTGTGGATCTCTCCGAAGATCATGCCTTGACCTCAGATTTGAATCCAACCACCTTCAGATATTGAGGGGATTCTTCCCTGATTTCCCTCAATAGACTAAATTTCGCCCAAAAAAGGCCAGTGCTCCCTCAAAAGGGGTACAGAGCATTGGAACGCTCCCCAGAAGAGGGTACAAAGTGCCAGTTCTCCCTGACAGTATGTAGGGGAGCGCTCGCTTCCAAATTTGACTTTTGAGTGGCTTTTTCAGTGGCAAAACGATTGTACTCCTTGTCAATTGATTTCTCCTCTTCAAAAATAGTCTTTGAGGTGTCTTAAGTGTCCTTATGATGTCGTTAGAGAGACGACATAGGAAATATAATAGTGCGATGTTTGCAACACTTGAGACCAATATGAGACACTTGCGATATTTATAATGACGACACTAGCCATCATTGCAATGAGTGATTTTGATGTGTAACATATTTCCCCCCAAAGTGTAAAGTCAGAAGACAATGATGATTGAAGTACTTTGTAGACCTTTTCGAGCAAGGGTATGAATGTAGAGAAATTGGAAAAAGCTGCACACAACCATCAAACAAATAGTATCACATGTTTCAAACCCAAGGCAGGCATACCTATGCTTGAGTGATAAAGACTTTTTCAGGTATGGCCTCCATAGAATACATTGCGGATCCATAATTATATGGAAAAAAAGGTGTAACCACCGAAGATATAATGTGGATCTATACTGCTATGACCTGAACTGATTGTAGCCACGAAGAATGCACAGTGGATCTATGAGACGATAAGACATAGCCACGACCAATACAAAGTGGATCTATTCTACAGTATATGTGTCAATGTTCAAAGAAACTCCGTCACAACCTGGGTAAAGTAGATACAAGATTGATGACTCAACCCAGGGTCTTCTTACCGATTCCGATGTAGTATGAATCTAACTGTGTGAATATATTTCCTGATGTTGAACATGGAAGAAACCACTTGATTACCGGTCAATGAGATAAATCATTAATAAGTGTGAGGGAGATCACCATTGATGTCAATGATTCCAAGGTACTCTAGTACATTCCAACGAATGTGAATGGATGAACTGAATTCAAACATCCATGGAATTATCCGATCAGAGGTCAATGATGTAAACCTAATTTCGGACATGAGGAGGCCTGCCATTGACGCATGCAGGTCCCAAAGTACTAATTGGTTTCTAAGTCTAGCTCCTGGATAATGTGATGAACTCGATAAGAATAAACTCATCAAAGGAGGGCCCTGATGTATCCCCCATCAACGATGCAAAACAGACACAGAGATGTAATTGGTGGATCAAATGAACATGGACTGACATAGGTATTGAAACATGATATTTGTGATGGCTGACTCTCGAGGCAGATACTTCCCTTGAACACTGAGGCATGACAACAGAAACTTGTTAGGGACCAAAACTTGATAATGCAATGGATACTGTGACTTACGTCAGGTGACCAAAAGGAGTAAGGAAACTCGGAGGATTGGTCCAGTGCAGAGGTTCAGTGGATTGAAATGCGTGCAAAGATAAAATTTCGTGTTCAAGGGAGACTGTAAGGTTACTAGAAAAGTTCTCAAAAACTGCTTCGCTTACTTCTTTCAATTTTTCCCCCATCCAGATAGACTATTGCCTCTTTTTGGTTTAATGAGATCGAGGAGGGTAACACATGCTCAATATAAATGACCTTCAGTAATTTCCTCTTCCTTTTCTTAATGAATTGGAAGAAGTAAGGGTTCGATCCCATATGAGCCCTTCAATGTATGATTGTTTAACGAGTCTAGACAAGGTAAACTCAGTTGTTTTTCATATTTAGAGAGTATGAAAATGACTTAAAGGCGACTCCAATGTGGTCCTTTTTTTTAATGTTAGTCTTGTGAGTCTGAAAAAGAGATAAATTATCACTCGAAAAATGCCCTTTCAAACCTTTTAATGAGTGGGAAAGGAAGCAAGATCACTCGATAATCTTTTCATTTTTAGAGAGTTTGAAAAGAGCTTAAAGGAGACTCCGGGGGGTTCCTTTTTCGTATATCCATGCGAGCCCGAAAAATAGATAAAAGGTTGTTCAGTTACATTCTCATGTTTTTACGAGCGTGAGAAAGAACAAGGACTAAGATCGGTACTCTACCCCCATCTTGAAAGCTAGTGGCTTAACTCCAGAATGATCATCAAAGGCTGGAGACATGCCCCCAAAGATTCAATTCATTCACCTACTTTGAGGTTGTCGCCAATTTATGTACTAGATGGAGAAAAAGGATATAGGTGGATGAAATGAAGGTTCAAATACGAGACCTAACTAGAGACTCGAATCAACATCTATGAGATCTGGCAAAAGACTCGACTTGACAGGAGAGGTAATTGTTTCATTTTTTAACGAGATTGACACAAGAAAAGAACTATGCTCAAGGCTCTGGGTTCAGTCCCCATATTTCTGTTTAATTTTTTAATGAGCTTGCCACAGAGAAGAGAAACTAGACTCGTGGCCTCTGTTTCATTTTTTAATGAGCTTTCCACAGAGAGGAAAACTATGCTTGTAGCCTCTGTTTCATTTTTTAACCAGATTTCCACAGAGAAGAAAAAACTATGCTTGTAGCCTCTATTTCATTTTTTAATGAGCTTGCCACAAAGAGGGAAACTATGTGCGTAGCCTCTTTTTCATTTTTTAATGAGCTTGCCACATAGAAGAAAAACTATGCTCGTAGCCTCTTCTTGATCATGGCTTCCAAGAGGATAATGCTCTGGAAGGACACCATGTCAAGGGACAAAACTCAGTCATGGATTCCAAGAGATCTTCATTGGATGGAAGAAGAATGCTCTAGAAGGAACACATTTCGAGGGTCTCGTCAGGGGTACAGAGGTCAGGCTCCAATAACCCTACCGAAGAAATCACCATGTCAATTATCGGATCCAATTCATTGGAAGTTTAAGTCATGGGAGACAATGCCACATAATTGACCTGTGGCAGGGGTGATACTGACTCCATATAATAACCATTTAGGGAGTTCATTGGGTTGATGTTCAAGTCAGGGCCAACAAACTAAAGTTGATTAATAGTCACCATTCTTCCATCATGAGGGAAATACATCACACGGAAAAAAGTGGACACAATAACTTTCATGGCATAGACATAATCTCTCCCAAGGAGTAAATCGAAATCCAAGGGATCCTGGACTACCATAACATCAATAAAGATAGTTTTCCCTCCTAAAGTTACAAGAAATTGAGGAAGTATCCCTAAAGGGTGACTGGTTCTTCTGTTAAAAGCGAATAGAGTCTGGGTAACCGACACAAGCTTAGGATAACCCAAGGCTTGCCAAGAAATAGAGGAAAAAATACTAATGGATGAACCTTCAGCTATCAGCGTATGAGGAACATCTCAACCACAAAATTTTACCAGAATATTGAAAGGAATGTGAGAGGGAAGACTAGGTCCAGTTAGCACACCCCAATAAAAAAGGATGGCCTCATTAATTAGAAGGGTTTTCACAGAAGGAGTAATGCCCCCTGGCACGGTATATCTTGTATCAATAAGAAAAATGTGGGAAGTATCGGGTTTACTCTCTAGAGGGAGAGTAGGATCGTTCGATGGTGGAATTGGATCAACCACTTTGGCACTCTTCAGAGGAGGAGTGGGATTGATCGATGATCTGACCAAAGCAACCACTTTGTCACTCCTCAATGGAGGAGTGGGATCGACTGATGGCGGAGTCAGATCAACCACTTTGACACTCTTCGGATGAAGGGTGGGACTAACCAATGGCAGTACTGGATCAGTCACTTGGGTTTCACTTTTCAGATGAAAAGTGGGGCTGATCGATGACGGAACTGGATCAACTACTTCGTTGAGTGGTTCAACCGAGGATGAAACTAGATTGACCACCTAATCAATCGGATTGACTGGGGATGGAACCAGATTGACCATTCTATCAAATAATGATGGGTTGGGGGGGATCTTACGATAACCAGTTGGAAGTTGAAGATTTTCCAAAAAAGAAGAAGCCTCATCCATGCGAGGACAAAGGTGAGAATAATGATCACCTTTGGATACCATACAAGGGAATTTTGTAGTTGTCTTCTTCTTACCAACCTTAACATCACTAGTTGACAGGGTGTCACCAACATTCCTAGCAGGGGCTGATGATGTGGAAGATCACACTTATAAGACCTTGGGAATACAAGGGAAATACCTCAGAAAATGGTCACCATTACAGAGACTACAAGGGAATTTGGCTTTTAGATTCTTCATTTTAATCTTGATGACCTCATCAATACTCCCATTACTATTAAAAGTAATTGGTTTCTTGGATCCAACATCTGATGTAGTTGGAGGCTTGGTCCCTTTCTGGTTCTTCTTCTTCTCTTTATGTTTCTTCTTCTTCCTATAAATATGGCTACTCGCTTTAGAACTTTCACTAGGCGAAGAAGGATAAATGGAAGGATACCTGGTGGGTGAAGAAGGAGAAAGTTTGACATGAGGTTGATGTGTGGGTGGTGTGCTTACATCTGAAGCACCTGCATTTGAGATCACTGGAGTGGAAAACAACCATATCGGTAACCCAATTGTGAGACCTAGAAGGCTCAAAGTAGCGATGTAAGGAGGACAAACATTTCCGTAAGAAGGAAAAACAAAGGGTTCCCCCAGCAAAGGGGTTCCTTTATTGGTCATTCTAGGAACCAACGCCATAAAAATAAAGATCCAACCTAGATTCTGCTAGGGAGAACAAACAACACACGCTAAAAATATAGTAAGAAAGAAAGCACACAAAACCTTCTCACAATGAGCAGACTAGTTAGTGATGAAATCCAATGTCATGGGAAAAAAGTAAGAAATAGTTGAGATAGAGCGGGTGGAAAAGTTACATTGACAACCTTCTTAACGGAATTACACCCTGGTGCAAGATCCCACACATAATCGTGGGTATACTCTCCAAGGAGCCTAAGTGAGTCTCGCCAATGTTGATTCTAGGTACTGTCAAGACTTGCCCCTCCACAGTCACCTTCTGTAAATACCCTAAAGAGATAGGTCGCTAAGGTTACCAACTACAACAGTGATGCCTGGGGAAACAGTCGACAGTCCTATCCACGTGCAAGGGTAGGGTATCTAGCTCGAAATCAACTTGAAAGGCTTCCAATCATCATTGTGGGTATACCTTCAAGAGACCCCCATAATATGCACAATACCTACACCAAGATGAACAAAGCAGGGTGAGTAACTCTGCCAGTCTTAATGTGCCCTCGTGATTGACCCTTGTGTGAGAAGGGCTTCCCAGGACAAAATGCAACAATTGGATTTCACCACTCCCTAACACAAGATCCTATGTTTGTTTACATCTTTGGAAAGTTATCTTTCACACCTATTCCAAAGCCCTACAAAGCCCTAAAACTAATCTAATGTAGGTTTTCTACCAGAAAATGTAAAAATGTCTAATCAATTTTTAGTTTAGCGTTTGATTTTTAAAGGTGGTTGTTACTGAAAAGGAAAATGGTGTGGAAAATATGGTGTTTTGACCGATTCGAAAGTTATGGAAAGAGATGAAGATGGAATATTTTCATTTTGATGAAAGATATGCTATGAGAAGGTGAAAACATTCATCATTTCAGATGCACAATGTCCCAAAATGTCAAAAAACATGCAATTCCGCTACTTCAAATGCAACCTAGTTTCATGACCCAAAAGCAAGAACGCAGTCAAAATAATGAGAACTGAAAGAAAAAAAGTAGAAGCTAGTTCATACAAGAACTCAACCAAGGATTTTACCACCATCAAGCATTCAAAGAGTACAATAAAATGTGAAGAAGAATCCAAGAAATGATAGGGAGAAAGAGAACCCACTCAAAACTAATTGCTTGGGAAAATGACCTCAAAGATAAAAAGGAAAAGTACAAAAGACCTTTGAATATCCTTAAAAAAATTTTCACTCAGTCAGATAAATGAGAATAAAACGACAAATTGACTCTAAATCGTCAAAGACAAAGACTGACTTCAAGGTAAGGAAGAAAAATGTCAAAATTCCAAACAAAAGGTGATCAATTATTAGAAACCATGGTGTTGAAGGCCAAGACCAAGATGTACTGAGGTTGTAAAACTTCTGAGAAAGTGCCAAAAGAAAGAAATAAATTCAGAGACTGAAAACCCTGGAAGATTTTGTTGATATTATGGTAGTTGCGGGAGGTATTTACCTCCACGTGTAAACCTGACAAGAATAGAATACTCCGGAAAGCAAGAAGAAACCCTAATGAGTTGGCTAATAAGCCTAGAAGACATGTCGGCTCAAGAGGATAATTTATATTAGGTTATTAGCCTCCAAGAGAAAAAGTCATCTAGAAGAATTAATATATACTGAAAAGACAGATACCCAGAAGGAAAAGTCGGCCTAGGTAGTTAGCCAGAATTAGTATAAATACAGGAGGCCAATTCTCATTCTGGTAGGAAGTCTCAGAATTTCATAGCAGCAACTTATGCACACTGCAATGCCCAGTCTTGTGCATGGGTTTGAGGAGAGCTTCCATTGCAGCTGCTGCAGCTAGCATATCACGTTTGGATTGGACTATCTCTTGGTTAGGGTTTGGACTATCTGATCAGCTCTTGTTGTTGTGCTATCCTTGGGGAAAGGTGTGCTACCCTTTGTTTGGCTATCTATCCTAGGGTTTGCTTCCGAAATGATTCTCTATCAAGGTTAAGGTGCTCGGAGGGTGGCTTTGGCCTATGGTTGGGTGAAAATAGTGACATTGTCAATGGTAAAATGAGCACATACATTATATTCTAACAGGTTATGGGCCCACATCTCCTTCATTCAGTCTAATCGTTGGAAGGAAACATAGATGTAATCATATTAAGATCGTTGAAAAACTTCCACTAGGGTTTCTAGCAGTAGCAATCACCATAGAACTGTTGTTAGGGTTACTAGCAGGTGCAGTTGTAGAAACCCTAATAATATTGTTGAGGCACCTTAAATGAAGCGATTGACCTAATCTCTGGATAGATTAGTGTGCCCTAACCTAGTGCATCTCCTGGTACTCTCAAAAAGCCAAGACGTGAATTTTGAGCTTTTGGTCAAATCTAGGATTGACCAAGTCAAAGCAGCCATGACTTACTCTATGAAGTCAGAGAAAAATTTAGATGGATCTTCTAACTTCAGAGCATGGAATAAAAGGATTGATCTCATCCTTGCCAAGAATAAAGTGGTGGATATCATGAAAGGAAAGATCGTGAAACCAGAGTTTGAAGAAGGGAAAGAGAAGGAACTGCAGAACCTTGCAACTATGTAGAAGTTCAAAGACGGTGACATCAATGCCATGAGTATCATAGTGGATTCTATAAAACACCACTTGATACCCAGCATCTCCCATCTTGACTCATCAAAGAATATGTACGATGCCCTAACAAACCTCTTCTCAGTCAGAAACATTGGACAAGTAATGAATCTGAAGAATGAGCTCTATGACATGAAGATGAATGATGATGACAACATAACATCATACTTTGTGTGAATCTCTCAGTTAAGATATAAACTACGATTTATTGAAGAGATCATTTCAGAGAAGGAATTGATAATCATAGTACTCAATGGTCTTCCCAAGACATGGGATGCATTTTCCGCAAGCATGAACACAAGGAAGGAGTATCCTACATTTGAAGAACTTTGGACTTATTGTGCTCAAGAAGAATCCAGGATCAGTGCCAAAAAGAAACCCCAAAGGAAGTACGATGATCAAGCCTTCACAACAAGATTCAAGAATTTCAGGAACAAAAGGAAGTTTGGTTCAAGGAAGAAGCCAGATAAAGAGAAAGACATTTCAGAAGTACAATACTTCAACTGTCAAAAGTATGGTCACTACGAGAATCATTGTCCCGAGAAAAGGAAGGAAAAACACAAAGCACCAGTTGCCGAAGAAAAGGAACCCACAAAGAAGACTAAGTAGGATGAAATAGTCTTCTTCTTCTAAAGGTAACAATACTCTTCTTAGTTCTTGTACATATTTTGTTTGCATAAGTCTCTCTCTCTCTCTCTCTCTATATATATATATATATATATATCTTAAAAGATAATATGTTCCAAGAAGAACTATATCTATGGAAGAAAAATAAGATAAGGATTGCTATCACTATACAATAAAGGATGAAATATATCAAATAAATCTTGTGGAAGCTATTACAATATAAGCCGAAATCAAAATCAATATTGAAGAAACCTAGAAGAAATAAGTCAGCAATCAAGAGAAAATTGGAGAAAGACTTATGAGGCTTTGCAGAAGACAATAAGGATGCAGACGGAAACGTGGACTCTCCTAGATGGAGGGATTCGATTATATATCACCATAAAGAAGAGCATGTATTCATACATGAAGCAAGGATTAGGAGGGAGCTAATCCTACGATCCATTGAAGATGATGAAGTATATATCGATGGTAGCAAACGTGAAAAGCAATACATGTTCAGTTCAAACTTAGAAGAGGTCTTCTTTGAAGAGAAGCCTTAAAGTATCCCCGGTTGTCCATTCACATCCGTGATCCTATGATGAAAGGAAAAAGTGGAATCTTTAGGGCATGGAATCTATAAGAAACTCCATGGACCCAAGAGCTAAAGAAAAACATGAAGAAGAAAATGAAGATTCCAAGAAAGAAAGAGAAGCTAGAACAACTAGTCATTGTATCAAGAATCACAAGATTACCAGCCTGATATGAACTCACTAAATGAAATCATGCAGAGGAACTGAAAGTCGTGATGAAGAACAGTGTATGGAAGACTTATTAATGAAAACATTGCGAGATCTAGAACTAGAGGTTCTCCCAGATGGAGGGAGAAGACTATGATGATTAGTTGTTCCAGTAAACCAGACATATTTGTACATGATTCATTATATCATGTGCAACATCCATGAGTTGGAATTATACATCAGATAAATGTGAATACTGTTCTTCAAAGAAATTGAAAAAAGAGCGTATGAAGAGCAACCTCAATACTTTGAGGAATACTAGAAAGAGACCCTTGTATGTAGATGGAAAAAGATAACTTGGTGGAGAACCTCCAGTGAACAACAGAAGCATGGTGAAGATTTTCTGTAACAGAGATATTGTATCAAGATGATTACTTAGTAGATCAGATCTCATGATGACAGAAGAAGTTCCACGTGGATATGTTCCAGTGTTCCAAACAATGATATACTTTATTGATCAAAGCTACATGAAGCCTTCAGAGAAAAACCAGTGTTCCAGATTGAAGTACATTTGAAATCAAGCATCACATTATCCGTGATGAAGTCCAGAAAGGAGAAAGTGGTTCTCCAATACATATATTCACAAATGATCAGATAATCAGACATTTTGGTAAAGCTTATATCCAAGATGAAAGAGTTTGCGTACTCAAGCTGGAGCTCGTGGAGACAACTTCCTTATTGAAAAAGGAAGAGATGAATCCTAGGTTGGGAGGGAGCACTAACATGTATTGATTTATGGATAGTCACTTTTCAGTTCGAAAAATGGTCCAGGATGAGCAATTTCCTTTCTAGTTCGTAAAGTGGACTGAGATTTCTAACAGACAGACATTTTCCAGTTCGTAAAATGGTCTAGATTGTTTATGTACCATAGACAACAACTTCCCATTGTGGTTAACATGGGGAGTGGTATAGGGAAGTCTCTCTTCTTTAGGGTTACTCAAGAAGATTGGCTCGTCTCGTCGGACAACAATTTCTCATTGCGGTTAAAATGAGGAATGGATCGTTTTGGATTTTGGTATAGGACAGTCCTTTCCTCTTCTGGTTAATAGGGGAAATGGTCTGGATAGTCATTCCTTAGGGTGTATTCATTCTCTCCAGGATTCACTTTGTTTAGTGTCGGAGGAATGGCCCAGAGTGGGGAATGGTCCAGGTTCAACAATCAGGGACAGACATTCCTTAGGGAAGACTCATTCTCTCTAGGTTAAACTTTGTTTAGTGTCGAAGGAATGGCCCAGGGTGGGGAATGGTCGAGGCCTAGAAATCAGGACAATTTTTCTTCCTTTCTTGAGAAGAATAGTCCAGATAACTCATCATTGATGTCTTATCTTTTGAGGGTAGATGCTCTTCCGAGATCTCACAGATGTGAGTGGAAGAATGGCCCATATGATTCTGTTTATATCATAAAATTGTTTATGTGCAGGTTGATATCATATGATTGTTATGAATATTGTATGACAGTAGATATATACTACTGTGGTGGATGTGTTCCACTGTTTGATCAAGTACTTGTGTATTACTTGGTGTGGTAGTGTACCACTGGATTGTAGTTACGTACTACTATGGATAGACATAGTTGTGTTCTATTTTATTTTGATTTCCTTGAAGACTATCAGCAGTATTGAAAATGATTATCAACTATATGGATGATCAAAGAACATAGATTTACCTCCATGTGTAAACTTGATGAGAATAGAATACTTCGGAAAGAAAGAAGAAACCCTAATGAGTTGGCTAATAACCCTAGAAGACATGTCGACTCAAGAGGATAATTTGTATTAGGTTATTAGCCTCCAAGAGAAGAAGTCGGCTATAAGAATTAATATATACTGAATAGACAGATACCTAGAATGAGAAGTCAACCCAGGCAGTTCTCCAGAATTAGTATAAATACAGGAGGTCGATTCTCATTCTGGCAGGCAGTCTCAAAATTGCAGAGCAGCAACTTGTGTGCACTGCAGTGCCCAGTCTTGTGCGTAGGTTTGAGGAGAGTTGCCATTGCAGCTACTGTAGCTAGAAGATCATGTTTTTCTTGGACTATATATTGGTTAGGGTTTGGACTATCTGATTAGCTCTTGTTGATGCGCTATCCTTGGGGAAAGGTGCACTACCCTTTGTTTGTCTATCTAGCCTAGGGTTTGCTTCCAGAATGATTCTCTATCAAGGTTAAGGTGCTTGGAGGGTGGCTTTGTCCTATGGTTGGGTGATAATAGTGATATTGTCAATGGTAAAACAAGCACATCCATTATATTCTAATAGTTTTCTTACAAAAAAGGGGAAGCGCTCTAGTGTAAAGGGAACCAGAGCATTCCAACGCTCTGTTTAAAGCCAGCAGGGAGTGCCAACACTATGTGTAAATCCAGCAGGGAGAACCAATGCTATGATAACAATGGAAGGGGAGTGTTAGGCTCTCAAAATTCAGAAAAAATGCCAGAAAGTCTAAAAAATCAATCAAAATCAGTCAATCAACTTGAACGTGATGAAATCAAGAGCCAATCAATTAGATCTAAGAATCAAAGATAGTATGGAGAAGGCCAAGAAGTGGGAAAGGGGACAAAAAAATATCTAGGAAAGGAATCATAGATCATAGCTCCTCCCCAGTGGAGTCACCAATTTCTGTTACAGGTGAATCCTCCTACGGACAAGCGGATTCCCTCTTGGTCTCTAGACCCCTAAGACCAAGACAAAAAAGTTGTCATCATTGGTCACTGGCATCCTTTTAGATATAATTAAGCTAATACATGAAGAGGAAGAAGAAAATTGTACCTTGTTAATGATGTTTGTCCTCGCAAAGTCCAATTTGAGCTTCAATCCTAAGCTCCTCGATAGGTCTTGTAGAACAAACAAAGATACAACAAGCTTCCTATTCTACTGAAATTATCTCAAATATAGATCTATATACTAGAGACAAGTTCATGTGGAACAAACACAAACTTGAAAGAAACAGGCCAAGCATATATATATATATATATATATATATATATATATATATATATATATATATATATTAATGAGAACAAATGAAGAATACTTACAGACCAAATTTTATGAAGGTGCAACAACTTCTTCCAGCTCTCTTTGTCCAGCCCCTTTTCTCAAGTAATCTATATTGATTATGCTTAGATGGTATCTCACTTATGAGATCATAAGTTTGGTATAATTATCAATCTCCATATATCCTTTCACCATGAGGAGGCCTCCTTATATAGGCTTGGACAGGCCTAACCACTTGAGATATATTTGGGATAAGTTGAGGATTCCTCTCCTTCAGTTGTGGATCTCTCCTAATATCATGCCATGACCTCATATTCGAATCCAACCACCTTCAAATATTGAGGGGATTCTTCCCTAATTTCCCTCAACATACCAAATTTCGCCCAAAAAAGGCCAGTGCTCACTCAAAATGGGTATAGAGTGTTGGAATGCTCCCCCAGAAGAGGGTACAGAGTGCCAGCACTCCCTGACAATATGTAGGGGAGAGTTCCCTTCCAAATTTGACTTTTAAGTGGCTTTTTTAGTGTCAAAAAGGATTGTACTCCTTGTCAATTGATTCTCCTCTTCAAAACTAGTCTTTGAGGTGTCTTAAGTGTCCTTATGATGTCGTTAGAGAGATGACATAGGAAAGATAACAGTGTGATGTTTTTGACACTTGTGACCAATATGTGACACTTGCGATATTTATAATGACGACACTAGCCATCATTGCAATGAGTAATTTTGATGTGTAACAGATTGCCCCCCAAAGTGAGAAGTCAGAAGACGATGATGATTGAAGTACTTTCTATACTTTCTCGAGCAAGGGTATGGACGTAGAGAGACTGGAAAAATATGCACACAAGTATCAGACAAATATTATGACATGTTTCAAACCCAAGGCATGCATACCTATGCTTGAGTGATAAAGACTTTTTCAGCTATGGCCACCATAGAATACACTGCGGATCCATAATTATATGCACAAAAAGGTATAGCCACCGAAGATATAATGTGTATATATACTCCTATGACCTGAACTGATAGTAGCCATGAAGAATACACAGTGGATCTACGAGACGACAAGAAATAGCCACGACCAATACAAAGTGGATCTATGTTACAGTATATGTGTCAATGTTCAAAGAAACTCTGTCACAACCTGGGAAAAGTACATACAAGAGTGATGACTCAACCCAGGGTCTTATTACTGATTCTTATGTAGCATGAATCTAACCATGTGAATAGATGTCCTGATGTCGAACATGGTAGAAACCACTTGATTACCGGTCAATGAGGTAAATTGTTAACAAGTGCAAGGGAGATCACCATTGATGTCAATGATTCCCAAGGTACTCTAGTACATTCCAACGAATGTGAATGGATGAGTTGAATTCGAACATCAGTGGAATCATCCGATTAGAGGTCAATGATGTAAACCTATTGTCGGACATGAGGAGGCCTGCCATTGAGGCATGCAGGTCCCAAAGTACTAACTGGTTTCTAAGTCTAGCTCCTGGATAATGTGCTGAAGTTGAAAGGAATAGACTCGTCGAAGGAGGGCCTTGATGTATCCCCCATCAACGACACAAAACAGATATGGATATTTAATTGGTGGATAAAATGAACATGGACTGACATAGGTATTGAAATAGGATATTTGTGATGGATGACTCTCGAGGAAGATACTTCCCTTGAACACTGAGGAATGACAACAGAAAATTGACAAGGACCAAAACTTGATAACGCAATGGATATTGTGACTTACGTCAGGTGACCCAAAGGAGTAACGAAACTCAAAGGATTGGTTCAGTGCAGAGTTTCAGCGGATTGAAATGTGTGAATCCCCAGTGGAATCGCAAATTTCTATTACAAGTGAATCCTCCTACGGACAAGCGGATTCCCTCTTGGTCTCTAGACCCCTAATACCAAGACAGAAAAGATGATATCATTGGTCATTGACATCCTTTTAGATCTAATTAAGCTAATACATGAAGAGGAAGAATAAAAGTGTACCTTGTTAAGGACATTTTTCCTCGCAAAGTCCAAGTTGAGCTTCAATCCTAAGCTCGTCGATAGGTCCTGTAGAACAAACAAAGATACAACAAGCTTCCTATTCTACCGAGATTAGCTCAAATATAGATCTATATACTAGAGACAAGTTCATGTGGAACAAACACAAACTTGAAAGAAACAGGCCAAGCATATATATATATATATATATATATATATATATATATATATATATATATTAATGAGAACAAATGAAGAATACTTACAGACCAAATTTCATAAAGGTGCAACAGCTTCTTCCAGCTCTCTTTGTCCAGCCCCTTTGCTCAAGTAATCTAGACTGATTATGCTTCAATTGTATCTCACTTATGAGATAATAAGTTTGGTATAATTCTCAATCTCCATATATCCTTTCACCATGAGGAGGCCTCCTTATATAGGCTTGGAGAGGCCTAATCACTTGAGATATATTTGGGATAAGTTGAGGATTCCTCTCCTTCAGTTGTGGATATATCCTAAGATCATGCCTTGACCTTAGATTCAAATCTAACCACCTTCATATATTGAGGGGATTCTTTCCTGATTTCCCTCAACATACCAAATTTCTCCCAAAAAAGGTCAATGCTCCCTCAAAAGAGGTACAAAGCATTGGAACGCTCCCCCAGAAGAGGGTACCAGTATGTAGGGGAGCGCTCCCTTCCAAATTTGACTTTTGAGTGGATTTTTCAATGGAAAAAGGCTTGTACTCCTTGTCAATTGATTTCTCCTCTTCAAAACTAGTATTTGAGGTGTTTTAAGTGTCCTTATGATGTCGTTAGAGAGACGACATAGGCAATATAACAATGTGATGTTTGTGACACTTGTGACCAATATGCGACACTTGCGATATTTATAATGACAACACTAGACATCTTTGCAATGAGTGATTTTGATGTGTAACAAGTAGTCAACAAAAATATATATCAGCGAAAAAATTATTATTAGAGATTCTAAAAAGATGCTAAAAGTCACGTAAATGATACAAGATCTTAATCTAAGTACAACTAGTACAAATCAAGATTGAAAGAGAAAGAAGTTGGCATAAATGTAAGTTTTTCATAAATAAGTGTTGTAGAGATACAATTTCATCCTTATGTCTATAGAAAACAAGTTGTTACAGCAGAAAACGCAGCCACCAAAACTAGCAAATAATCCACCCAAAAAGTGCATTGGGACTAGTAGCTTATAGGGGCAAATTACTAGCAACTTTTTATGATTGAAAATAGAGTTATTTACAACATTGTTTAGGGTTTTATGCATCCCTAATGGTTGTATATTAAATTTGTAACAGAAGCAAGAAATAAATGGAGAATCAAAGCTCCCTTGTGGCCTTAGCAAGCTTAGGACACATAGAAAATATTCCAACTTAGACGATCTCAATATCTAATTTTTTACAATTACCAATGCAATGATTTATTTCTCCAATGCATGAAGATTAGTATCTTTCTAATGGGTAAATGGGTTCTCTTGATTAAACAACTTGTATGAGTTACTTCCTTGGGGTTGTAAGCCCTTTACTCCCCAAGTAAAACCCTAACTAACAAAGAAAACCTAGGAGGGTGTAAGCCCTTTTACTCCTCCTAGTATCCTTTGAACCAAAATTATTTCAAAAAATTAAAATGGAATTGGAGGGGGTTTTATGACATTATAATCCAAAATAAATCATCACATTAAACTTACAACCAATAAAATATATCAATAAACATGAATTCCTTACCTAGTTGAAGCATTAACAAGATGAAACAATAATTCACCGAGAAAATTCCACCATAAAGCAAGAAACAATCCTCCAAGAGAGCTAGAACATCATCCATCCATCCAATAGCAAAGATAAACCATCACATGATAATGTAACCAAGGGATATAGAGAGAAATTCCCAAGTATGACGCAAATTTTAGTCATATATCCTTCTCCACATGGGAGAGTTATGTTGAAAGTGAAATAGAGTTGATCTCTATTTATAAAAAATGTCTTAAACATAGTTTCTCCACATAATTTAGGTTAAAACATAAGAAAATGGGTCAAAATCCCTTATATTACCCCTTTACAAAGATAATTGTATTTAATTCAACCAAAATTTGAAATTGCACAAGGAAAAACCCTAAAAAGATGACGTCAACCTCTTTTGAGGCCACGTTTTGGCACTTAGGATAAGTCATTGGGCTTAGAGATGGGTTAGCTAGGCATCCAAAGACAATATGTACTCAATCCTTTCCTTTTCCTCATATTCCAAATCATCCTTCCTTCAAAACGTGCCATTTTTCCTCATCACCAATCAAAACCCCCTCAAGCATGACATCAATCCCCTTAAGGTGATATTTTTGGCCTACAAAATAAGTCGTTTGACTTGCGAGGGAATGGTGATGTCATCCAAGGTGTCTTCTAGGCTTCCAAGGGAAAGTATTCTTCACCTGTCATGTGGGCCCTGGTATCCAACCTGTGGGCTTGAAGCCCCATGGAAACCCAAGCTAGGCTTGTTCCTCCAAATATGTCCACCAACTGGGTCCTGCAAAGACAAATGGATATGCACTCCAAGGATCTCAAGTCAAATAATCATGATGAGTAATTCAAAGCAATAAAATATCCATTCAAGAAAGTACATCCAAACCACCTCATCAAAATAAACTAATGCTCAAAGACCCTATGTTGGAGCATAACCCTAACTTACATTAGTTTATACCTAGGTTAGACTCCTAGATCTTGGTTAATACATTCCATCACACTTTATTTCTCCTAATTTGGCCACATAGAGAAGAAGGGTGCCTCATCCCTAGATTTTAGGGAAAACTGTTATTTTTAGATCAAGACTCGACTCCCGGTTCTTGATTTTCTTGATTTATTCTTGATTTATTCCAACTCCCCCATGCAAAAACTCATCCATTATTGGGGAATGCACACCTCCTCTTTGAGTGAGATATTTATTCCTTAATTAATGATTTTTGTTGTTACTGTTATTAGTAACTACTATTTCAGGTCAGTTAAGTGAGTTGGAACTACTTCTCTTGTCAGTTAAGTGAGCTTAAGTGAGCTAATGCGCATCACTTGACTCTTGTGGGAATTAATGAGTGTGTGACATGTTTCTATAGTGGTCTAGGTCGAACTATGTGGTCTCCCTTAGCCTATGACACCTATTTTAGCTTTTTCTAGTTTTTTTTTACTAGAATTTCTATGTTGGAAATTCTATATATTCACCTCCTCTCTTCTTTTTGAGGATGGTTGCTCATGTATATTAATTTTTTATTAATATAATTCTCTTATTTATGTAGAAAAAACTTTCTCTCATCTCTTGAATATCAGCAAATTGTATGTGTTCGATTTAACTAAAATTCTAGATCTATCGGGGTTTCTGCAGGAATTCTACATGGTATCAGAGCTAGATTGAATCTAGTGGATTGTACATGGTTTTATTTGTAGGTATCAATCATCAGGAGGTGAATCAAGAAGAAATTAATCATCTCTCTCATCCCATAAAACTCATTCAAAATCCTTTCAATTACTTCGAATGGAAGACAGAGATCTCTTTGCTCCTCCGAAGCAAAGGGATTTACAAGGTAACAATGGGAACGGAGAAAGAATCGACTGCTGCAGTGAAGAAGATAAAGTATTTAAATAAACTAGATGAAGAAATTGGGATGATATGCCTATCAATTTATAGAGATCTCCTCTTTCATGTCAGTGGAGCGACTACTCCCGATGTGGTCTGGACCAGATTAGAAGGACTATTCGGCAAGTAGGATGCAATGAGAGTGCATCAACTGGAGAATGAACTCATATCCCTAAGTCCAATTCATTTCAGAAACCTGAAAGAATTATTCACCAATTTAAAATCCCTCCTCATTGAACTTAATGCATGTGGATTCAATAAAAAGGAAGAGCATCTCATCCTTTCAATTCTCTCGAAATTAGGCCTTGAATATTCTATATTTGTATCGTCTTTTCAAGCATCTAAATTGACTCAAAAAACATGGAAAATGCCTCCATTGAATGATTTCATTGTATAATTGACTCAATATCAAGATAAGTTATTCCAAATGGATGCCATCAAGTGTTCCAAGAACCAATCACTTGCGGCTATTGATGCTCCAAAGAGCAATGGAAAAGACAAGCAAAAAGGAAAGGGTAAATTTCCTGAATCGAAGAAGGAGAGATCCTCACAATCTTCAGAGAAATATTATGAGCCTAAGGGTAAGAAGAAGAAAGAAATAACACTTTTCAGCTACTCTTTCAAAGGTTTTCATCCTAAATAAAATTGCATGAGGAAGACTATCGATGAGATGGCCAAGCAATTGCAGCAGCACAATCTCACGGTGCCCAAAAATGCAAAGAAGAAAGATGATAACAGAATGGGAGGGAGAGCGCGAGATGGTAATGATTTAATGGTTGTCACATCCACTCAATCATATTGGATCCTTGATTCAGGTGCATCAAACCATATGGCTTCATAAAAATAGGAATTTTCCTCCATCGAAGAAAGCACCAGATCCCCAATTTACTTGGAAGATGCCACACCTGCAAAGGTGTGCGAAGAAGGAATTGTTGATCTTGAAGGGGGATGCTTCACCAATGTGCTTCATGTTCCCTATCTATCTACAAATATTCTCTTGATATATCATATAACTCATTATGGCTCTGGAAGGAAGGTGGAGTTCACTCCGGACTCCACAGTGATTATCGACATTTCCACAGGCTCACAGCTGGCACATGGAATTGCAGATCACGGTTCTCGTTTGTATTTATTCTCCCACTTTGTTCCTAAATCTATTAGCACTGTATTTTTTTAACAATCTAATAATATAAGCAGTTTATGGGATGAAATATTTTTCCATATAAACTATAATTACTTGCATCAACTCAACAAGGAAAACATGGTAGAAGGATTGCCAGCTATTAAATTCACAAGCGGTGTATGTCAAGGATGCATTCTTGGCAAGCATCCAGAGCAAAAGTTTGAAAAAGGGAATGCACAGAGAGATTCTTCACCTCTTGGTATGATTCACAGTGACATCACGATCCCATTCCCGCAGCCTTCAATCAGTAAGGCTCGATATATACTCACCTTCATAGATGATTTCTCTCTCTTTACTTGGGTATTTTTTTTGAAATTAAAATCGGAAGTATTTGAATGCCTTATAGAATTTAAAGCACTTGTTGAGAATGAGTTTGGGTGTAATATTAATATAATCCATACTAATAATGGGGGGGATTATGTCAACAAATATGTGCAGCAACTTTGTATTGATGCAGGTATACAACTACAACACACAGTGCCATATACACCACAACAGAACGGTGTTGCGGAGAGGAAAAATTGGTCCTTAAAAGAGATGGCCAATTGTATGTTACAGTCGAAATAATTATCTCCCAAGATATGGGATGAAGCTATTAATTTTGTAGCATAAATTTAGAACCGAGTTCCTCACAAATCACTCAAAGGCACCACTCCTTTTGAATGTTGGACCGGTAAGAAACCGAAAGTGTCACACTTTCGCATTTTTGGTTCACAAGCATGGGCTCACATTCCGACAGATAAGAAGAAGGATTTGGAGCCTCAAAGTGTTGAATGCATATTTGTTGGATATTCTGAAGGTGTCAAAGGATATATATTTCTAGACTCTCACACTGAAAATTCAATTCTAGCTTGAAGTGTGAAGTTTGAAGAAGAATCATTGCATGATTTTTCAGAAGACCCTGCCGAGGAACCGCTTGTTGTCACTGATGAGGAGGAGTCAGAAAATTATTCGAGAACTTTAGAGAAGACATCTGAGAAGCCTTTTGGTTCTGATACAGAATATGAGGAGCAGTTCATGGCTTCTCCAACTTAGTTGCCAACTTGGGCAGAGAAAATCCTGCAAGATGCGGGTGAACTAGTCGGTGATCCTACAGATACAAGAAGGCCTAGATCACAGTTTTTTGGGGCTCCTCAAGCCCTGGCTGCCATGAAACCATTTCTTCCTATACATTTCTATATGAAACCTGGTTCATATCCAAAGTCACACTATGAGGCTGCTAGAAACCCACTTTGGGAGGCTGCCATGGATGAAGAGTACTCTGCTCTTATGGACAACAACACATGGGACTTGGTTCCACTTCCGAAAGGAAGAAAGCTTGTTTGATGCCGATGGATATAATGAACAAATATTTCTTTAGATGGTGAGATCAGAAATTAAAAATCTCAACTTGTTACAAAAGGATACTCACAGGTACATGGCATAGACTACACATAGACATTTGCACCTGTTGCAAAAATGGACTCCATTCGACTAGTTTTGGCCATTGTCACTTCTCGCAGATGGGAAGTTCATCACATGGATGTGAAGAGTGCATTTCTTCATGGAGATATCAACGAGGATATATATATGGAGAAGCCACTGGGATACATTCAGAACTCTTCCCTTGTTTGCAGATTAAATAAATCTTTGTATGGCCTAAAATAGGCTCCCAGAGCCTGGTATGCAAAGATGGATTATTTCCTTCTTTCCATTGGATTCATTCGATGAAAATTTGATCTGAATGTTTATTTTCTGCAACATGATGATTTCCTTTTTCTGATATTAATTTATGTATATGACTTACTTATGATAGGGAACCTTACTTCAGCTATTGATTCGGCAAAATCAACATTGCACGATCGATTTTCCATGACAGATTTGGGACTGTTGCACTACTTTCTTGGTCTTGAAGTTTCTCAGTTTACTTCAGGGATCAATATGTCACAATCTAAGTATGCATCAGATATACTTGTCCACTTTCAAAGGATATAATGCAAGCCAGCAGAATCTCCCTTTCTTTCGGGGGTTAGATTTGAGGATGCGGGTACTACACCTTTGGTGGACAGTACACTATATCGACAGTTGGTTGGGAGTTTGATGTATCTCACTCACACCCAACCTGATATCTCTTTTTCAGTAGGAGTTTGTTCTAGATATATGCAAGAGCCTCATGAGCTTCACTGGAAATCTACAAAGAGAATCCTTATATATGGGAAAGGTACTCCTAGTTTTGGTATCTTTTATGTTGCAGATTGCCCACTTTCACTGATTGGGTACATAGATTTTGATTGGGTTGGCGATGGTACAGACCGAAAGTCCACCTCTGGTTGTGTTTTCAGCTTTGGTTTAGGGCCATTCTGTTGGTATAGAAACAAGAAATCCATGATTTCTTTATCTATAATAGAGGCAGAGGATAGAGGTGCAGTGAATGCAGCTACACAGGATGTTTGGTTGCAGGAGCTTCTCTCCAAGTTTGGTATTCAGTATCCACTTTTGACTATCATATTTTGTGACAATCATGGGTCCATTCAGATATTGATTGATCCAGTTCAGAGGTAGAGGACCAAGCACATCGAGATTCACATGCATTACATCCGCGAGTTGATCTGTGACATAGTCATTTCAATGCAATACTACCCCACAAAGTAGCAGGTTGCAGACATCTTCACCAAGTCCTTCACTGAAAAGAAATTTTCAGAACTGAGAGCCATGCTTGGAGTGGTGGAGACAACTGAGTAGGTCACTTTTGGCCACTCATAATTTTTCCTCTTTTTTTTGGAGGG
>ML787384.1:22720-37046 GCA_009831015.1 Picea engelmannii | reverse complement strand
CGAGGTTTTCCTTATTTCCTCTTTTCATGAGGAGTTATTTTATGTAATGAGTACCTAAAATGGCCAAGTTGTCGTGACTCAAATTTTTTGTCATTATAGTTAGGCTTAAGGGGGGGTGTTGGAGCATAACCCTAACTTACATTAGTTTATACCTAGCTTAGACTCCTAGATCTTGGTTAATACATTCTATCACACTTTATTTCACCTAATTTGGCCACATTAATAAGAAGGGCGCCTCATCCCTAGATTTTAGGGAAAACTGTTATTTTTAGATCAAGACTCAACTCCCAGTTCTTGATTTTCTTGATTTTCTTGATTTATTCTTTATTTATTCCAACTCCCCCATGAAAAAACTCATCCATTATTGGAGAATTCGCAACTCCTCTTTGAGTGAGATATTTATTCCTTAATTAATGATTTTTGTTGTTACTATTATTAGTAACTACTATTTCAGGTCAGTTAAGTGAGTTGGAACTGCTTCTCTTGTCAGTTAAGTGATATTAAGTGAGATAATTTACATCACTTGACTCTTGTGGGAATTAATGAGTGTGTGACATGTTTCTTTAGTGGTCTAGGTCGAACTATGTGGTATCCCTTAGCCTATGACACCTATTTTAGCCTTTTCTAGCTTTTTTTTACTAGAATTTCTATGTTGGAAATTCTATATATTCACCTCCTCTCTTATTTTTGAGGATGGTTGCTCATGTATATTCATTTTTTATTAATATAATACTCTAATTTATGGAGAAAAAACTTTCTCTCGTCTCTTGAATATCAACAAATTGTATGTGTTCAATTTAACTAGAATTCTAGATCTTTCGGGGTTTCTGCAGGAACTCGATACCCTATGCAATTTACCAAGTTTTAGTATGGGAGGGTTGACAAAATGAACTATTGGGTTAATTGTCCCTTAAGTTTAGGGGTGTTTCTTGAGGGGAGATCCTTATAACTCATGTGGATGATGTGTTATGGATGAGGGGAATAATTTTGGGCATGGGGTTCATGACATATAAGGGGTTGTAGTGTCTCACTTATGGGTTCCTTTGTAGAGTTTGTGCTAGACCTTAGTTTTCAATGCATCCTTTTTCCAAACCCATTTATTTCCATTAATTAAGTAATGATTCAAAACCTTGGGTACTCCCTAGAGTGAAAACAATTATCTTGGGGTGAAGCACCATAAGGCCACTTGAAGCTAGAGGTACACAAAGTTACATATGCAAGGAAATAAAGGGACATCACATGAGTGTAGACACATCAACAAGTGGGGATATTTACATTTATATGTTGTCTTTTGCATGTATTTGATTTTTTAAGAGAATAATTTCATCTCTCTCAAGACCTCTTTGGGAGATCATTTGGAAGGTTCATAATCATGCTTTTATCTTTTTCCATCCACAATCATCTAGGCCTTCATCCCCTTCTTCCCATGAAGTGAGGGACAACCCCTTCTTGGGTTGGTACACCCAAAAAACCCAAAAGGTGAGGAGATGAAGGGATGAAGTGTGGAAAGTGGCAAGTATGGTCAAGAATGACACAATGACTTGTCAAAAGGAGCTCCAAATAGAATACCTATCCCTAAGGGTGACCCACTTACTAGAGAACAATGTCAATCACTAAGTTGAAATAGGGAAAAGAGAATAATTTCCAAGAAAATGTCACATAATCAAAAGCAGTAATAGATGTAACAAAATCAAATGCCTCAAATATTGAAATGAAACCCACCATAATACCTTATGTGTATCTCATGGACCAAGGCCCAATGTTTTCTGGAGATTAGATGATGTGGTGGATACCATCGTGATCAAATTGGAGCGTGGTGGTGAGGTGGGTCTCCATCTATGCAAGTGGACACTACTGGTCAAGTTGTTTCTTAGTACTCTGTGTCTGTAACCTGAGGGCCTTGAGACATCATCTCCTTAGTTATCCCACAAAATGGGGATAAAATCTTGCTCCTACTTGGGGACATGTGCTCGTCATATAGTGCATGAGAACCGAAACATCTTTTGGTAGACCTGCTCCTACACTGAAACAAAAAATTATAAAATATAGGGTGGTTCTATCACACTTCATCCATATATATCAAAATCAGAAATAAAAAACTAATCTACAAAAAAAACATACATTTTTTTCAAACATTTCTAAAGTAAGCATGAAATCAATATGCAAGTAGAGAAAAATGAAATATGAAATGCATATAAACTAACCTGAGCAATCAAGATGTAGATGCAAGGAAATAAAGATGACCTACCTACTTACCTAGGGCATTGGGGCCTTGAAGATCAAGTGATAGGTTATATCAAGTGAAGTCATACAACCAGTGCAACTAATTGATCATCACATCAAAGTATCTCCCCCTGTGATTAATTATTTAAAACAACAAAGATAAGTCAAGCACGTAGTGATCGTGATCATAAATAGATATGTAATCAATCGTGAAATGAAACTCATGGATATGGGTGGGAGGGATGAAATATTGTTGTAAAGAATATTCACAACTCTAGTCATCCCAGGAATATTGCCTGAAGTGATAGCCACAAGCTTGATCAACCCATATCTGAATAGGAATATCACACATAAACGACGATTCATCTTCATTCCCTCACAAAGATCAAATTCTTATTGAAGAATGCTGGAGGAGATGAAAGAGAGAAAGAAAACTGCATGTCTTGGAGAAGAAGATAAGAGGTAAGGGATAACCTCATTTCTAGAGAAAAAATTGTCCCTTGGACTTAGGAAACATTGCTTCTTTGTTTGTAAATCCCCACCAAAGTTCTCAATATGAAAGTACTTATGTTTGGTAGTGTGGACCTCGGAGTTCCCCGGGTTGGAAACAACCTGGTTTATATCAAAGTATAAGCATGATGGATGAAAATAATCACAAAAAAAATCTACATCAAAACCCCCAAGGGATGGCCGAAAATCATCCGAAAATTTTTGCATCAAGTCATCCTCGAATGGACAGAACAAATATGTAATCATATCATCATCAATATGCCAAATATTTGAATCATACACGCATGAAGACCAGTCCTCTGAAGATAACACCTCAACCCCCTCTTTCTGAGAGCTACCCTCAATGTCATAGATGGGGTTTCCATAAAAAAATGATCTAACATCTTATCTACATTTCCTAGTTTGTATGCACATGTCTATATGATCATCAACCAAATCCAAGGGTCCTTTCATAAAACCATCAATATGACTAAAATTAACCATCTCTTTGTCTTCGTCAAATGTATCGTCCATATATTCAACATGAGAAAATTCATCAAGATATTCTTGGTAACTTTCTTCAAATATTTGTCCTTCAAACACTTCTTCATCTTCAAGGGCTAGTTCTTCAACAGATTTTTGAAACAACTCTTTTATGTGATTCATCATTTCCTCAACAACTTTATTAGAAACCCTTTCCTTTTATATCTATAAAAGATCCCTCCTTGAGGCATAATAAGTTCCAGATGAGGGTTCATCCTAAGGTGACATATTTCCATTGACTGAAAAGATGCCTCAACGGAGTCACCAGGTGAGATCAAGACTCATCAAAGGATGGAAATGGGTAAAAAAGGGAAGGTGGAATCGCCAGACGAGCTTCAAGAAGAACTCATAAAAGGTGGAAAGGGAACATCCTTTAGGTGGAGTCTCCATGAAATCTAGGGAAAGGCTTTGGGATAGCTTGATAAAGTGTCATTAGGGTTCGAAAGATGATTCAAAATCCTACCCAAAAACTGTGCCAAAATTTTATCACACAAGTTGTACTTTGTGCAAGGCATGACCTAACCGCAAAGTGGTGAAAACTAAGAGAACACCTACCAATTGTCACCTTAGCCAAGTATTCCCATCACTTTAGTGATGATGAAAATCACCACAAGGGGGTAATCCCAGGTGACCCTAGGGGGGTATGAGATGAAAAGTGGCATGATGGAAGTGTGTCCCCTATAGGTCAGATTACTAGATGGAAGAAGGCTTGAGGATGAGTCTCGAGAGTGGTTTAAGGTTTCCAAGTCCTTGGGTACCTGCTGAGAGTGTTTGTACATGCCTGAGACACAAGAAAAAAAAATTGTATGTAGTATATGTTAGATGGAAAATAAATTTAATATTGTTGTCCCTATTTGCAATAGTCAACACAAATAAATATCAGTGAAAAAATTATTATTAGAGCTACTAAAAATATTCTAAAAGTCACGTAAATGATACAAGAGCTTAAGCTAGGTACAACTAGTACAACTGAAGATTGAAAGATCAAGAATTTAGCATAAATGTAAGACTTTCATAAACAAGTGTTGAAGAGATATAATTTCAGCCTTATGGATTTAGAAAACAAGTTGTTACAACACAAAAATAATCCACCAAAATTAGCAAATAATCCACCCAAAAAGTGCATTGAAACTAGTAGATTATAGGGGCAAATTACTAGAAACTTTTGACAGTTGGAAAAAGAGTTATTTAGAACGTTGTTTAGGGTTTTATTCAGCCCTAATGATTTTGTATTAAATTTTTAACAACAAGAAGAAATACTTGGAGAAACAAAATGCCCTTGTGGCCTTAGCAAGCTTAGGACACAAAAAAATTCCAAACTTAGATGATCTCAATATCTCATTTTTTTATGATTCCCAATGCAATGATTTATTTCTCCAATGCATGAATATTAGTGTATTTATATTGGGTAAATGGATTCTCTTTATTAAACAAGTTGTATGAGTCAATTCCTTAGGTTTTAATCCCTCTTACTCCCCAAGGAAAACCCTAACCAACAAGGAAAACCTAGAAGGGTGTAAGCCCTTTTACTCCTCCTAGTATCCTTTGAACCAAAATTATTTCAAACAATTAAAATGGACTTGGAGGGGGTTTTATTCCCTTATAATACCCAATAAATCATCACATTAACCTTACAACAAATAAAATATAGCAATAAACATGAATTCCTTACCTAATTGAAGCATTAACAAGATGAAACCCTAATTCACCAAGAAAATTCCACCATAAAGCAAGAAACAATCCTCCAAGAGAGCTAGCACATCATCCATCTATCAAATAGAAAAGATAAACCATCACAAGATAATGTAACCAAGGGAGACAGAGAGAAATGCCCAATTAGGTCACAAATTTTAGGCAAATATCCTTCTTCACATGGGAGAGCTATGATGAAAATTAAATAGAGTTGATCTCTATTTATACAAAATGTCTTAAACATAGTGTGTCCACTTAGTTTTGGGTAAAACATATGACACGGGGTAAAAAACCCTTTATATTACCCCTTTAGGCTAATTCGTTAGGCTTAGAGATGGGTGTGCTAGGCCTCCAAAGACCATATGTCCTCAATCATTTCCTTTTCCTCATATTCCAAAGCTTCCTTCCTTCAAAATGTGCCATTTTTCCTCATCACAACTCAAAACCCCTTCACGCATGACATCAAGCCTCTTAAGGTGATATTTTTGGCCTACAAAGTAAGTCGTTTGACTTGTGAGGGCATGGTGAGGTCATCCAAGGTGTCTTATAGGAATCCAAGGGCAAGTATTCTTCACCCATCATGTGGGCCCTGGTATCCAACCTATGGGCTTGAAGCCACATGGAAGCCCAAGCTAGGCTTGTTCCTCCAAATTTTTCCACCAGCTGGGTCCTGTAAAGATAAATGGATACGCCCTCCAAGGATCTCAAGTTAAAGCATCATGATGAGTAATTCAAATAAATAAAATATCCATTCAATCAAGTACATCCAAACCACCTCATCAAAATAAACTAATTCTCAAAGACCCTATGCAATTTACCAAGTTTGAGTATGGGAGGGTTGACAAAACAACCTATTGGGTGAATCGTTGCTAAAGTTTAGGGGTGTTTCCGAAGGGGACCTCCTTCTAAGTCATCTGGATTATGTGTTTGGAATAGGGGAAGAATTTTGGGCATGGGATTCATGACATACAATGGGTTGTAGTGTCTCACTTATGGGTGCCTTTGTAGAGGGTGTGTTGCACCTTCGTTTTCAATGCATCCTTTTTCCAAACCCATTTATTTGCATTAATTAATTAATGATCCAAAACCTTGGGTACTCCCTAGAGTGAAATCGATTATCTTGGGGGGAAACACTACAAGGCCACTTGAATCTAGAGGTACACAGAGTGCCATATGCAAGGAAAGAAATTGACACTACATGAGTACACACACCTCAACAAGTGGGGGTAATTATATTTATATGTTTGCTTTTGCAGGTATTTGATTTTTTAAAAGAAAATTTTCATTTCTCTCAAGAAATCTTTGGGTGAGCATCTGGAATTTTCATAATCATTCTTTTATCTTTTTCCAGCCACAAGCCTCTGGGCATTCAACCCCTTCCTCCCATGAAGTGAGGGAAAACCCCTTCTTGGGTTAGTACACCCGAAAAACCCAAAAGGTGAGGAGATGAGGGGATGAAGTGTGGAAAGTGGAAAGTATGGTTAGGAATGGCACGATGACATGTCAAAAGGACCTCCTAGTATCATACATATCCCTAAGGGTGACCCACTTACTAGGGTGCAATGTCAATCACCAAGGTGAAATAGGGAAAAGAGCATAGTGTCCAAGCAAATGTCACATAATCAAAAGCAGTAATATATGTAAAAAACTCAAATGCCTCAAATATTGAAATGACACCCACCATAATAATTTACTTGTACTTCGTGGATCAAGACCCACTATCTTTCAGAGGCCAACTGATGTGGTGGATACCGTCATGATCAACCTGGAGCGTGGTGGTGAGGTGGGTCTCCATATTTGTAAGTGTACATTGATGGTCAAGTTGTCTCTCAATACTCCATGTATGCAACATGAGGGCCTAGAGACATCATATCCTTAGTTATCCAACAAAATGGGGATAACAATCTTGAAAATGAACAAGTTCCAACCATGATGGGGTCACCATTCTACAGATGTTTCAACATTCTCCCTCCAATGGATTCTACAAGTGAATCACCTGATTCTTAAATGAGATATTATACATCATATCTAAATGATTAATGAGAACCATAGTGGACCCCTCATGTTCACTATATATTTTGATGTCTAACTGGCCAAGAGTGGCATCAGTTAGATTATGTGGGTTCACGATACAAACATCCACTGTGTAAGTCTTGTGAGTAAATCTTTTGTGGGATTATTATGAATCATCCAAATTGTTTCTTGTTAGGAATATTTTCTTTGTCATCCAAAAAATATTGATGGGTCCCCTCATGTCCATTGGAATTTCATGTGACAAGATAACAACTATTGCCATAGTTTCCCCATCATCCTTAAAGGACATATGAATATTTTTGTAGTGCAGTTTCTTTTGAATGGAACAAGTAGGTTATTGGTAACTAGTTACCTTCTCATTTTGCTTTAAGAAGAAGGCATGGGCTCTCCTTTAGGCCATTAGGTTTGAGAAGGAGAGAGCTCTGTCATTTTTCTGAGTCTATATTAGTCTGAGTACTCTCTTGGCCTCGTATTGTTAAGTGATACTGGTCAATCAGATACATATTTTAGTAAAATATATTGAGTCTATAATATTATGAAATATGATCTCATCCTTGTACTGCCAAGTGGTATTGGCTGATCAGGAAATGAATTAGGTTTTGGCTGAGGTCGATCCCCATTGTGTTTTTCCAAACTAAAATAAATAATTGGAATCATGGCATAGTCTTGAGCAAGTCCAAGATGGATTTTTCCAAAACCAAGATAGAATATCTTGGTCTGACCCTATCTCAAGGAAGAATAGAGCTAGAAGAACATGTTCTCAAAGAATTATCTGAATTCCTTGATATTATCCTTGATAAAAAGCAGCTGCAAAGATTTCTTAGTAGCCTTAATTATATCGGGAATTTCTATGAAAACCAAGCTAAAGATGTAAAATATCTTCAGAAGAGATTAAGAAAATAAATATCTCAGAACACGAATATGACAAAAGTTTTACAAATCATCAAGCAGAAGATCCAACATATTCCAAGTTTACACCTTCCAGACATCAACTTGCCATTTATTCTTGAAATTGATGCTTTAGACAAAGTATGGGCAAGTGTCTTGTTACAAAATCACAGTAAGAGGGAGCATGAGTATATGTACTCTTATAGTTGTTTCAAAGGTGCATAATTATAGTATCTTTCTTCACATAAGGATATCCTAAAAGTAAAAAATGGAATCAAGAGATTCAGGATCTTCCTCAAACCAATTAATTTTACAGTCAAAACATATCTCAAACACATGAAGGGAATGTTTTCAAACCATCATTTGCTAGATCAAGGAAATAACGGAGTGTTGAGATAGAGATTTTGGCTAGATAGTTATGAATTCGAAATAGAATATAAACTTGGAAAAGAGAATTTCCTTGTGAAATTGCTAACTAGATAAGCCAAGAATTACAATGAACATGAAATCCAACAAGACATAGAAATCAAGATGATCAACCATCAAATAGGATCATCCATTAGATTGATCCAGCGCCCACACTCAGCTCCAAAAGGTTCTCATTGGGTTCTATTATGTAAATATTGCACTGTTTATCTTTATCTAGAGTGTGTTTCTAGGTATGTTAAGTCGAGTCCTTATTTATAGTATATTTTGTACAAATGGATCAATGGGTATAATAATATTGAGTCTAATGTGTATCATTTTAGGAATTCTCTCAAGATGTATGAGGGAGATGTATATTTTGAACATTTTGTAGGTCAAAGGCATATTGTGTTTTATGAACCATGGTTTTGGTATACATAATTATGTAATATCATGTTGTATATAAAACATGTAGGTTGTTTCTATTTTATATTTGAATGTAGCACAATCCACCAGGTGTAGTATAGCTAGTGAGGTAATGGGGGGGGGCGGGGGAGAAGGGCCCATAGTGATAATAGTGGAGGTCATTCAATGTAAGGAGGACTAGGTCAACTCTATTATTAAATTAGGCCCACTATGGTAGTTATATATATTAATGTGAAAATAATAAATGTGAAAAGGCTTTCTAGAATATTCCTTCTCTAGAATGTTTATAGGAGATCGAGAGTACTATACAAAGAAGTGTAAGCAATGTATTGGAGCATAGTGAAGAATATTTTTATTGTAGCAATCAAGTATTGTTTGAGGAGTGTTATCCATCCATAAGGATTAATATATGTTGTTACCCTACCTCAAGGGTTTTGACTATTTCTTGTGTTGAATATTTGGTGAACGGTTTGGTTTATTATTGTTGACATTAAGGGTTTATATTATGATATATTTTCATATCTACTCAGCTACTCAAAATTTGGTATCAGAGATGTTTCCTTGGACAAAGAAGTAATATTCTAGATATCCTTCTCACATTTATTATTTTCTCATTAATATATCTAGCTACCATAGTGGGCCTTATTTAATAATATAGTGGACCTATTACACCTTACAATGAATAGCCTCTACTATTATCACTATGGTCCCTTCCCCCTCCCCATTACCTCTCTAGATACACTAATGTAGTGTACCTAGAGATGTAATGGGGGGGTCTCTAGATACACTACATTAGTGTACCTAGAGAGGTAATAGGGGGTCTCTAGATACACTACATTAGTNGGGGGGGGGGGGGAGCGAAGGGACCATAGTGATAATAGTTGAGGTCATTCATTGTAAGGTGGACTAGGTCCACTATATTATTAAATAAGGCCCACTATGGTAGATAGATATATTAATCCAAAAATAATAAATGTGAGAAGTCTTTCTAGAATATTCCTTATCTAGAATGTTCCTAGGAGATAAAGAGTGATATATAAAGAAGTCTAAACTATGTATAGGAGCATAGTGAAGAATATTTTTATTGTAGCAATAAATTATTTCTTGAGGATATTTATCCTTCCATAAGGTATTACCTTACCTCAATGGTTTTGACTATTTCTTGTGTTAAATATTTTGTGAATGGTTTGGTTTATTCATATTGATATTAAGGGTTTATGTTATGATATATTTTCATATCTACTCAACTACTTAACACCATAATAATTGGAGTGTATAGATCTACATCATTAAATATAATTTTTATCCAATAGATGAAGACTTCAACAAAGTCAGTCCCAAAGATTTCATCCTGCAACTCAGGTTTGAAATTGAAGAAGTTGTGAAATCTGAAGCCTAGTTTTGTTTTTTCATTTCATATGAAGGTAGTAATTTGAATATTAAATATCATTGGCCACTAGATCCACCATGTTACCAATTTAAGAGTGAATTTTTGGGTTATTCTTGTAATCCTAAAAAGGAATGAGTTCCATCCATGATGGGGTCACATTTCTACAGATGTTTCAACATTCTCCCTCCAATGGATTCTACAATTGGATCCCCTGATTCATCAACGAGATATTATACCTCATATCTGAATGATTAATGGGAAGCATAGTAGACCTCTCATGTCCACTATATTGTAATTTCTAACTGGTAGATAGTGGTGTTAGTTGGATTCAGTGGGTTCACGATACGAACTTCCACTATCTAAGTCTTGTGAATAAATATTTGTGTGGGGTTCCTATGAATCATCCACAATGTTCATTGTCAATGATATTTCCTTTTTTGTCCTGAAAATATTCATGGGTCCCTTCATGTCCACTGGACTTTCATGTGATGAGATAAAAACTCTTGCCCTAGATGCCCCATCATCTTTAAAGGACATCCAAATAGTTTTTAGTGCGGTTGATTTTGACTAGCACTAGTAAGTTGTTGGTAACCAGTTACCTTTTCCTTTTTCTATAAGAAGAAGGTCTGGGATCTCATTTGGGACATTGGGTTTGAGAAGGAGAGAGTTCTATCATTTTTTTGATTCTATATTAGTCTGAGTATGCTATTGGCCTTGAAATTTTAAGTGATCTTGGTCGATCAGAAACGCATTTTATAAAATCTACTAAGTCTGTAAAATTCTGAAGTATTCTCTAAGCCTTGTACCACCAAGTGATCTTGGTTCATCAGAAAAGGAATCAGGTTTTGGCTTAGGTCATTCCCCATTGTGTTTTGTAAATATGAAATTATCAAACACATTTTTTTCATGTATTTCCAATTTATATCACTATTGGTGTACCAAAAGTATGCAGAGTGGGTACTCATTAGATGCAGAACATGAGTTTCTAGACTTGAAACTTGAGTAACCCTATAAGGATTTAAGTCGAAAATACAATTAAAAAATACTTTTCTTCCTTTGCCTTCAAAAATATTTACCCTTTTGGTTGAAATCATCATCTTGAATCCTATTGGTTCTTTTAAATTTGATTTTGATAGTGTATTTTTTGTTTTGAGGCCCATATTTTACCTCAAAATCCCCCTAATGGGTTGTGTAGAGGTATTTGATTTTCTAGCTAGTGAAGATGATCACATCCTCGATCCTGCATAGAACCCATACATAGGGATGGACACACAAGGATTTTTAAACATCCTATTTAGTCAAACCAAGCCACCATATGTAAGAGGTGATATTATAATGATCTTCTAATTAATTTAGGTACATAATGTTTTTGTCTTATTTAATGCACATGTTAATGATTGTAAGATTTTGCTTAAATTGTTTAATTATTATTGTCTATTTTTTTGTATATATTAGCACCTATGTTAGGGAATTTCCTTCCTAACATGATGAGGATATGGTTGAGGTAGACAAGCCACCTTAGGTGCAAAGAGATGACATGACACACATGCTAGATCATGGATTTTTTAATGGGAGATGGATCATATATGTGTAGTGATGGCTCACAATAGAGTGGTCTCTATATGAGCTCAAAAGATCATGCAATACCTTGAGCTTATGCTAATATGGGTGATAATTCTCTATGATATGATGTTATTGATATGTCGTGTTTTCCATGTGCTCAACCTACTTGAAAGGTTAAGGGATGGTCAAAAATCTTCTTTAAATTCATCTGTTAAGGACAATACTCTTCCAAATCCTTCTCTTCCTCCACCTCCACCATATCCTCTAGAAGCAAATGGACCACCATCTCCTCCAATAACAAACCAACGACAACCTCCACCTCCGACAACAAATTGACCACCATCTCCTCTACTAGTAGATGGACTATCATCTCCTCCTACAACAACAGATCGACTACCATCTCATCCCTCCAACAACCATTATTTCCTCCTTCAATAACAATCTGACCACCATATTATAATCATATGTTGAATTCTACAATATTATCTGATAGAGGTACTAATGCCTTTGGCTCTAGTGGTGGATGCTTCTAACTCTAGTGGTGGAGGTATTGATGCCTCTAGCTCTAGTGGCATACCAAGCTAGCAGTGATTGACATGCATACATTCGATTGTTGTGATGTATATTTAACATGTATATTTGACATATATATCAATTTTGATATTATCATTCATATATATTATGCCTTTTCATATCATGATTTTGATGTTATTTTATTTATAAAATGTATTGTGTGTATGTTAACTATTTATATTATCAATTATTTCTCTCTTTTAAAATTAAATTTGCTATGTCATATTTGACATATTTGAGACTAGAGAGAGAGAGAGAGGGATTTTCTCGTTTATGTATATTATATATTTTTATATCATGTCGATGTTGATGTTATTTGATTTATAAAATGTATTATGTATGTTAATTATTAACATCATTATTGATTTCTCGATTTTTTAAATCGTTGATATGCATCTCTCATTTAAATTTGAGATACCATATAATGTTAAATTTTAGTTATATGAAATCGTTTCATTTGAATTATGATTGTAAAATTTATAATCATTTAACACCATTATATGATGTTTAACTATTTTTCAAGGTGAATTCTTAGTTGTGCAAAAAGATATAATATGTTTATTAAACATGTTTACAAATTTGGTTAAGTGATCAAATCATTTGTCTAATTTGATTAATATTTCAAATAGATTTCTTGTATTAAATTATATTTTTAAAATTTGTTCTTAGATATTTTTACTTAATTTTTTTTATTAATTTTGATAAAATTAAAATTATTATAATTAAATATAACAAAATAACTAGTCCTCAAATTTTGTATAGTGATAACATCATGCATATTGAATAATGAAAAAAAATAAAAATAAAATTGATTGATATTTTACATCAATTTGTTTCTACTCAATCATGAAAACAATTTTAAATTTTTATATTTAGTATACAATAAGATAAAAAAATAATTCAACTAAATTAACATTAATGATAATAGTTTTAAATGTCAAATCCTCCTAGCGCTATTGCAAGGGTTGTGGTTTCTTATATCACGGGCTAATCGGACGGATAGATGATAATAGTTATTAATATTAATGTTCCAAATAATAATAACATTTTACATATATATTAAATCGTGAAAACAATTATTAATAACAATTGATTTTTTTAAGAAATCAATTTGTTTGATTAAATTTTCTATTAAATCATGAAAATAGATCTAAATTATTAATTAAACATAAAAGAGATAAAAAAAAAAAACTTCAATTAAACCGGCCTCAATAATAATAGTTGTTAATATTGATGTTATAAAAATAGAGAATATGCAAATCTTACAATTAAATTATGACAATTTTAAGATTCTAAAAATTTGTAAAATCTACATGTAATGTCATGGGATACATTTAATTATATCTTACAATACAATGTTAGGGTTAAGGTTATATGTAAAAAAATAGATGAAAAACATTTTCTCTTAGAATGGTCTACATATTTCCACATTAGATCTCAATACAAGATTAGAGACACTATTATATTAGTTATGTTTGGGTATGTAATTATTTTGTTACATTTGTGGGTTCTTAAGGTGATATATTAACCATTAGAATATAATTTTCCAAGAATTAACTATTAAAATATAATAAACACACTTTCTCTTTTTATCCTAAGTTTTCATTATTTTTTTATGTTTATACATTTGTGTCAATTAAAAAAATTTGATGTTTTAAAAATCTTTAAATACAAAAAAAAAAATACAACCCAAACAAAATAAAAGAAATTAAAATTAAAATTAATTAAAAAATTAGGAAACTGAAAGACATCAAAAGGCTCAATGCCACTTTCATATGACATTTCGTACCATGATTCAAGCGAATGTCAAGCAAATTTTACCATATTTTATCCTCTTTACGATTATTCAACATATTTTTTAAAAAACTTTTTTATTTTTCCATATAAATTGTGATTGTGTAATTGTTTTTTAGCTTTTAATATTTGGTGATTTATTAACTTTTGAAACAAACAAAATAATGATAAATTTATAAAATAATTAAATTATTATTATTATTTTAAGTTTGTGATTTTTTTATTAAGAAGATTTTGCATGAAGTGTGATTGAGGAGGATCCAGAATGCTCAAAAGTGATCCATGAGGATCTAAAATGCTTAAAAA